>BQKN01000844.1:54575-67225 GCA_022839385.1 Asparagus kiusianus
CATAATATAAAACCTAAACTAATATACTAAGCGATGATCTTGATCTTCAATAAGCTCGACTTGGTTGCGGATGAAGCTTGATCTTGAATATGACTTGATGTACAATGCCTTAATATCGATATTCCGCCAACCTCCATTGGATATGATTGTTGAGGCTCGATTCCATCCATCCTCCAACTTCATTGTTTGTCTAGAATACCTAATAAGAAACACAAACACTAGACAAACAATATTAGGAATTGTTTGTAATCATCAAAACAAGATTAGAAGATGTAGGCTCATAACATGAGACCTAACAGGGTGCAAATGCTACAGGGATTGGTGCATATAATTTGCATGTATTGACACGCGTAACACTGTTGAGCGTAATCAACTACATCTTTGATCATGGTTGGCTAATAATATCTCATTCTTCTGAGTCGATTACAGAGTTTGGGACCGGGTTGGTGTGCACCACATGTTCCGTCGTGCGCTTTTTTAAGTGCCTCTTTTGCCTCTTTGGTTGAAAGACTCCGTAGTAGCAAACCATCGTATGCACCACAGTATAGTGTTTGAGTCGTTGTATTGTAATAGAATATCGGTGCTCTTCATCGGACTGAGTCCCTTTTCTTTATATCTTTCGGTAAAATAACATGCAAGACATAATTAATAATAGGGAATCAGCAATCTCGAGGCTCGAGTTCAATTTTGGTCGAGTGCACTTCTTTGATGTCTAAAGCGAATCTAGTATAAAAAGTTGGTGAGTTCTCACCATAACCAGTTGTTATGTCTCAGGGGGCTACGCCAAAGATACCGCTAATGCTGCCATCTGCATATGCATTCTAGAGATGCGAGATGTACTCGATGGAGAATTCTTCAAATGAGTCTACCATTTCGATGGTCGCTTGGTGGTACGGGATCAGGTCTTGGTTTCTGACTTCATACTCTCCTCGAACTTGATTGACTATCAGTTGAGAATTATCAAAAGCTTCGAGATATTCTACCCCCAGCTCTTTGGTGAAACTGAGTCTGATAAATAGTGTATTGTATTCAGCTACATTATTAGAGCATGGCTCAGTAAGTGAATAGGCTCGAGGCAATACATGTTTCTCCGGGGAAACTAGGACGACTCCGACTCCTGAAGATATTTTCGAACATCCGAGAGTGCTCGCCACATCGGTTGCTCGGGAATCCCCGTCAAAGTACAGTTGCCACACTTATTAATGTGAAGTAGTATTGACTTTGTGGGTTTCATCCAGCAAATCTTCATACAATTCAGTCATATCCTTCGCAATGTTAGCTGCTAGAAGATCGCAAATTGCTTGCCCTTTTACTAACCTCTATTGCTTAAAGTGTAGGTCCTACTGAGATAAGAGTAAGGCCCATCTCGCTAACCTCCAATTCATTGAAGTCGGTTGCGTCATGAACACCCGGACTGGGTTGACATTTGAAATGACGTAGATCGTCTATCCAATCAGGTAATGGCGTATTTGTTGGATAGCGAACACCAAAGCGAGGCATTCCTTCTCGATCATAGGATATCGAGATTCAGCCCCTATCAAAGTACGACTCAGATAGTAAACTACTTGTTCATGACTGTTGTCATCATCTTGTGCAAGTAAAGCACTTAATGAATGGTTCGTCGCTTTGACGTAAATCAAAAACGGTTTACCCGATTTTGGTGCAACGAGGATAAGTGGATTCGCTAGATATGCTTTGATGTCTTCAAATGCTTTCTGACAGGCATCATCCTAAATAAATGATACACCCTTCTTTGCGAGCTTGGAGAACGGTTGGCATTTTCCGGAGAGGTTCGAGATGAACCAACGAATATAAGCCAATCGTCCTTGTAATCCCCTAAGTTCTTTGAGGTTCTTCGAGGGTTGCAGTTCGTGTATCACCTTCACTTTATCAAGATCAATATGGATACCCTTTATGGTGATGACAAATCTAAGGAATTTGCCGCTGGACATTCCCAGGAAGGATTTAGTAGGGTTCATCTTCAATTGGTGACTCTGCATGAGATCGAACATCGTTCCCAGGTCTTTAATATGGTCATCTTTACTACGACTTTTCACGACCAAGTCATTAATATAGCACTCGACGGTCTTCCGTAGGTGTTCCTAGAAAATCCTCATCATTGCCAGTTGATATGTGGCGCACACGTTCTTCAAGCCAAAGGGCATAACTGTGTAACAGAAAATGCCAAGTGGTGTTCTGAATACGATATACTTTTCATCGTTTGGGTACATCTTGATTTGATTATAACCTGAAATCCATCCATAAAGGACATTCTCTCGAATCCGCACGTGTTGTCAATGATTACATCCATGACCGAGAGAGGGAAATCGTCCTTTAGGCAAGCGGTGTTTAGGTCTCTGAAGTCGATCCAGATCCTGATTTTCTCCTGTTCTTTTTAAGGACCAGGAACAATATTCGCTAGCCATTCTGTATGTTGTTCTTCCCTGATGAAGCTTGAATCGATTAATTTTTTGACTTCCGCCCCAATTGCCTCCATGATTTGTGGACGAAATCGTCTCTGTTGTTTCTTGACAGGTTTGACGTCTGGTTTGATGTTAAGGCGATGCATTGCAACATTTGGGTCAAGTCCTAGCATGTCCTCATAATTCTAGGTGAAAACATCGACATATTCCCTAATGAGGAAAAACAACTCTTCCTTCTCATCTGGTGGAAGACTGTCACTAATGAATATGGATTTTGGATTAACCTCGTCGCCCATATTCACTTAGATCGCTTTGTCTTCGGTTGGAGGTTCCCTTTGTTCAAATCGATCACCATATTGCATATTCAAGTGATGGATCCAAGGGTCTTCCTAAGTTAGCATTTGATCATCTTCCTCCGTTGTGGCAGGATCAACCGTAGCCATATTCAACATTAGGCCTTTGAACATTTCTCCAAGGCTGATATCAAAAAGCCAATCTGTAGAATCTAACGAATATCCATCTTTACTCGGATTAGATGACTGGTTGATGACTTGCTAACAACATTCATCGTCGGATGAAGAAACATAACCTAGACCTCTTTTATATTCATAATAATTGTCGGGTTTCCCTCTTGGTACATAGGAAGGATGGGGTGGAATCCGAATACCTTGACCAAAATGAAGACCTTCACCGAGCGTGAGGTTGTATCCTTGCTTCTTCATATAGTCACATGCTTGTGAGCTGTATCTGAAGAAATGCCAGCCAGGCCCAGTATTGACTTCCAAGAAGAGATCGGAGGGCGGGATGACTCCCCTTTAACAAAGATTATTTTTTTTCCACCCTCTGCCTTTGTAGGTAGGACTAGGGTTGTTCCGAAAGAATCTTGGATGCACTTCTTCATCATGCAAGACGACCGAAGTAGCATGTGTATGTCAGGGTTATCATATAATTCCTGCATTACATTAGTAGGCCAAGCGAGTACTCTAAATCGTCATTTATTGCATGATCGGTAAGTTGCCAGTTACAACTTTCGTCTGACAATTCGTCACAATCAAGGTCGATTACAAGAGGTTCGATATCATCGAATACAAGGCCTTCATCATAATCGAGCCCGTTTCTGGTATCAGCTTCTTCTCCACTGTCTGTTCCTTGGGCCGATGGTTCAGTATCAGATTCAGCACCGTAAAGAAGGGAATCGGTAAAGTAATTTTTTAACCCCTTAAACGGTTGATTATCCGTGACCACCGTCTTGACCTCATTATTAGTGTCAACATATTTTAGACATTAATGAAGGGTGGAAGGAACTATAAGATTGCTATGGATCCAAGGTCAACCCAATAGCAAGTTATAAGAAGTCTCGACATCAATCACGTAGCATATGACTTCGAATTTCAGATCTCCAAGCTGGTATTTCACTCGAATTTTTCCTATCGGTCTGGACCCACTGGTGTTGAATCCATAGATTACAGTGCCCGTAGAAGCTAATTTGCTGGCGGAAATTCCGAGATGATACATCAATCGGAGTGGCATGATGCTAACAGCGGAACCCGGGTCCACTGGATCCGGTTAACAACGCTGGAGCCAATGTACCCGGTAAAATACAAGGGTCTGTCATGTTTTGAATTCCTCACTTGCATATCTTCTTTGGTAAAAGTAATGTTAGGGAATTGTGTGGTCGTGAGGTTGCAGTGTTGAATTAATGACCTCGGCTCCTCAAGGGTTGGCTTAATGTGAGTGAGAAACATATTAGAATTAGCCAAGGCTTCTTGTAAATCTTCCATGGTGTCTTTCGAGAGGCGCAGCAACTCATATAAAGTGATCGTCGCTGGGATGTTGACCAATTGAGCCATGACATTGAAGCAATATGGATTATTCGAACTTTTCGGTTTATCTCTTCCAATCGGTCGATTGAAACGAGACTGCTTTGGAACTTGAACCTCTTTGTGCTGAGGCTCTTTCTCCTTTTGTTTGACATTGGTTGCTGTTGGGGTTTCTGAGCAAGTGTAGGTGGAGTTGTAACCACCCCCAGTTCACCCAACATTTTGGCATTCGGATCAGAAGCTTTAGGATATTGGTACTGATATTCATTTCCACTCCTGGTAGCAAAGACTTTGTGTTCCTCTTCAGAAAGTGGAAAAGTATGGATGCTTTCATCATCTTTCTTGGGGATTGCATTAGTAGGACAACAAGATTTGCCTTTGTTCTTGTCCTTCTTTTTAGAAGAGGATCATGCCCACTGTTCATCTCCAAGCAGATATGGATGAACCCAAAGAACTTTGCTGTTAGGTGTAGTGTGTGGTATGAGTTCTTTCTGACGCTGCCCATAAGGGTTGTCGTTCACTACCTTCATCTCTACCTTCGACACGGGCTCTACGATAGAGGGACGGAGCCGAAACTGATGGACACCGCATTCGCACCCACTTTCTTTTCCTTGGGCTTCGTAGTTATGATACCAGCATCGATTAAGGCTTGAATTCAATCTTTGAGGACATAACAAGCCGTAGGATGATGGATTCTTCTATGATAAGCGCAATACTTCGGATCCAAGGTTTTCCTAGCTTCCTCTTCATTCGTGATTAGTGGCAACTTGAACTTGTTGTTATCCAAAAGATACTTGAAGATAGCCGACACTTCATCCTCTTTAAAGGAATACTCTTTTGCGAATCTAGGTTCTGAAGTCTTTGGTTGCCTTGGAGGTTGTTGTGCTTGATGCTGTAAATAGAATGACGATTGTTGTGTTGACTGCTGTTGCGGCTATCGTTGTGATGTTTGGTGAGCATCAACAGCAATTGCGGGACCCTTTCCCCTACCTCGAGGATTAAAATTCTATTTTTGAGGATTGGTTACCGGCTGACCCCTCTCAAACTTCTTTGTCTTGAGGAAGCGTTCAGTTTGTTCACCATGTACCTTCCAATTCTTTCTAGGACTTGGAAGATACGACCCTCATGGCTTCTAGAATATTCAAAGAGAGATTATTGTGACATGTTTGGAGAATGAACTCCTCCGTGATCGGGTCTTGACAGTTCATCGCCTTATTCCGGAAACGTTTGACAAAGTTGTCAACTGACTCTCTATTTTTTTGCTTCTCAACCATCAAAGTTCCAATTGATACTTCGGTGTCGTCATCGAAGAAATTATTAAGGAATAAGCTTTCTATATCGTCCTAACTGTTAATGCTTCCAGGCTTGAGATGTCGGTACTAATTAAAAAAGTAGCCCCTCGAATGGTGCCAACTAATGATCGGACCATCAAAGCTTCATTTCCAAAGATCACACCTAAATGAGACTTAAAATAAATCAAGTGTTGAGTAGGTGAGCCTTTCCCGTCAAATGGGGTAAAGTTAATCAGACTGAATTTTGGCGGGTATGGAATTGATTCCCACTCCCTCAGATATGGGCATGGAGTACCCGTCTTCTTCACTTCTTGAGCTGACATCAAAGCGTTGACTTTTTTAGTTCTCTAGCTCTTTCATTTTCTCTTCCTCTCTTGTACTTTTCTTTAGGGGATGTTGAAGAGGTTCAAATTGACCACCCCCAGTATTATTATCATTGGGGGGATGGTCAGCCAAGACGTGCTCGTCTATTTCTGAATCACTGTCGACTGTATTCGTTCGAATCGGCGTAGTGTTATGCCGGCTAGACTCAGCCCGCTAACTCGATTTAGGTTGCTGATGAGATTGTTGAGTTTGTAACTCTCATCTATTACATAGTCAACTCCATCTCCATTCTCATCTCAGCTCTGATTTCTTCTCGCTTCTTAGCCAGAGCTTCTTGCAGCATTTGAGCTAATTGATTAGGTGTGGTGGTGAATGCCTCTCTAGCATGTCCTACACTAGACATTGTGTCTTCGGAGGCAACTACAGAACAAGTATCTCAGAGCTCCTCATTTGAAGACAACCCTTCGTGCATTCTTTTGTAATCCATGCGTCTAGTGGCCCTTAGCTGTAGTCGTGACATTTTATGAGAGAGCCCATGATCAACTCTTCCTCTTAGAGAAAAATCAGGGTTAGAGTTGGTTGAATGTCGTTTTCCTCTGTCCGTCATATTAATGGTGACCTCTGGAAGCTCATTATCTTGAACGGCAGATCTTCTCTTGCGGAAACGCCTCGGCTTAGGCTTTAACGTTTCAGTAGAAAGTCTTTGGAATACAGAGACTCTTGGTGGTGAGGCTCTGGAGCAGCTACATTCAGATAACACTACTTTGATGAGCCTCTCATATGCACAATGAGGACTCATTTCTCGAACATTCCTCTTTCGAAACTTATTCTTACTTTTAGCCAGATAGTACAACTCATCGGTATGATGACCGGAGCAACCTATTGACTGTTGGTGTGGTTAGGCCTTGTTGACATTCTTAAGACGACTTGCCATCATCTTTGAGCGATATCAGGAATCTCACGTCTAGAACTACCCCCTTGCGGGTGCAAAATCTTAATGGGCTTCTAAGTTCTGATACGAACTCCCAAGCGTATGGAAATTGGAATTTTCCCTTCTTGGGATTGTTTCGACTTGGCAAGAGGACGCGAACAACCCCCTGCATGAGAGGTCACTTGGGATTTATTCACCGAACCCAAGCGTTCTTTGACTGGAGCTTTACCTCGATCCTCGTGTAAAGGACCAAGGCAATCCGCTATTATGATCTTGAATTTTGATAGGTCAGGACTGACCCATGGCTTCACTGGTGGTGTAGCGGATGTGGTTGCAGTAGATGAGCGAGGAGCAAACGTCGACGGAGTCGAAGGAGAGTACTCGGGAGACAACTTTTGTCCGATACACACGTGCGTGTCTCGGATATAGCTTCCTTTTCGAGACAACTGCTAGTGTCTCGGATAAGGTCCCTTTGTCTGAGACACTCACAAGTGTCTCGGATGAAAGAAGTATTCTATGAATCTGATTTTCGCACAAATTCAGATTTTAGGGTCCAAACTTTGTGAGTTCTCTGTGATTCTTTGGACACCATTGTAGGCGTATAAAACTGCCTATAGGTCCCTTAACACAGCTCGACGACGCCGATTCAACAAACGGACCATCGGGCGATGTATCCAAACAAAACTGTTAGCCCACAACGCCGAAGCCAAGCGATATGCGACGAAGCGGACTAACGAGGCTAACGAACCGCACGCAAATAACGGAATGCATCCATTTGCATGCGGAATCAGGCCAACGGTTCGAGGAGTCAACGAGTCATCCAAACAAGAGCGAACTCGGATGAATCACGATCGAATCAAGATCGGTTTCAGACTCGAACTCAGAGGTGGATTTACTGCCAAATAAAGATCCGGACTATAAAATCAAGATCCGGATAAATCCGATACAGAACCGGACAACAACCAAACGACGGAACCCCAAACACCCGGAGGGGCTCGGCAAAAACCCGAACCACCTCAAGGTGACTCGGCCCAAGCCGAGCCACCTTGAGGTGGCCGGTACCCCCCCCCCCCCCTTTTTTTGTGTGTTGGCCACACGTGCGCACGGGCACAGTGACGCTTGGCTATAAATAGGAGAGGGGGTGGTTCATTTTCAGGTTGGTTGGAAAAATTGGAGTCGAAGCTCTGCCGGATTCAGATCTCAAAACTTAAAAAGATTAGAGCTTTAAGACTTTGAAGACTTGGACTTCCAGATCCGGTGCTCGGCGATCGTCAACGCTAAATAAGGCAAGAGTTCGAGAGGACCGGATCTCACATCTACGTAGTTTTCCTCCGGATCAAAGCTTGGTCTTTGATCCCGAGATTTGAGCGATTGTTTCCTTGGTGAAACAATCCCTCCGGCTATTATTTCCTTGGTGAAATAATACCCGTCGTACTGTGTAGATACGACCGGATCTAGATCTCGCGGTGGTCCACGGATAAACCCCGACGCAGGCAAACAACCCACGCAAGCGAGCGACCGCAAAACAGGAGCTCGCGATTTGTTCGGCAAATAAGGAAAGAAAGTTGTAATCTTTTTTATTTTTCTTTGATTTTCATTGTAACCGGATCTTATAAAAAGACCGGATCTTTGTAACTCAAAAAGTCGTTAACTGAGATAGCAATGATGTCAATGAAGAAAGATTCGATTTTTTCCGCGAACAATCTGGCGACCACAGTGGGAGCCACTGATCTCGCTGCCGAGATCGGAGCGTCGCAGCCGCGGATCTCAATCCCGGTCGTGGAGGAGGTCGAATACGAGTTCGACCAGCAAAAGTTTGAGGTGTACTTGCCGTCCTCGTCCGGATCAACCTCCCTCCGCAAGTCCAAGAAGTTCTCCTCCAGGAGAAAGGCTCGTTGGTACGAAGATGTTGAAAGCACCAACGAAGATCTCGCCCCGCTGGATGCCGAAGCTGCATTGGGCGAGATTTCTCCAACTTCTAACCAGGTCAGATCTGCTCTGGCCAAATCTTCCGTTGCCGAGGGCGTGGTGACTCTCTCGAAGAGAGCCCACCAAAGGCAATGTCAACGCCTTGTGAAACAATTCGCAAAGGCAATGGAATCTGTGGACGGGATCCGCTACAACACGGATCTGAAGAACAGAAGAGGCAAGCAGTCTCAACAACAGATGAATGGTGGTTCCTCCAAGCCGCCAACAATGCAATGGGTCCATGTCAAACGGAACCGTTCAACGTTGGAGGAACGCATTCGCAAGCGCCGTGCATTATCAGCGCAGGCACGGGCTCAAGCTGAAGAAGCCCGTAGAAAACTTCAGAAGGAGGTGACAAAGAAACCGCCACCAACCCGCAAAGTGTGGAGGCCAAAATCCGAAGTGGCGATTCAGGCCAAAGAGCAACCTTTGCAACCTTCGAAGCAGATTCAACCTCCGGCGAACCAAACGAAGTCGCCGACAATTCCCATGGCTACTCCGGGAGGTCACACAGAATCATCCCGGAGAAAGAAGTCAGTTTTGGAGCGCCTCGGCCCACTCCCCAATGGACGATGCAAAACTCCAGTTCAAGAGCGTTTGGGCCCGATGAAGAAGCCCCGAACGACTCAACATGCTGGGGGTCGCTATCACTTTCAGCATGACAAGAAGTTCAAAGCACCTGCGCACACCAACTTGCACATTAAAGTTCAGGAGCCCGCTGAGAACTCATGCTCGCAAAGGCACGTCTCAAGGCGCGTAACTTTTGAAAGCCCAAAGAAGGCGATTCGCCCCCAGAAGGAAACGTTGTTGTCCGATGACGATGACGTTATACCTGGGAAACCATGCCAACACGCGATAGGTTGCTTCGACTTTCATACGGACGAGCTATACTATCGTGCTGGGGGTACGAAAAGAGCCAGAAAAAGAAGTCCTCGTAGGCTCGAAACTCAATGCCCCTGTTCCAAACTCATTCAGGCGGTATTGTCTGAGTGTAATTGCATCAAGACGGTCCCCGAAAGAGTTTCGGTTTTTGAGAGGCTCAGTACCGAAACGCCAAAGCCAAGGCCTAGGCGTTTCCGGCGAAGAAGAACGGTGGTTGAAGATGGAGAATTTCCGAGAGTCACCGCTAACATGACCAGCAAAGGGACATTAGCACGGGATGATCTCGAGTTGATTCTGAAAGCATCCCGGCGTCTAACCCGTTTGCAGTCTGGAGCTATCGCACGAAGGACGTATGGTAGGGTTCGGACAAGATTACCTTCAGAAGATGAAGAGTCAGATGTCTGCTCTGCGGTCGCATCAGATAATACAGTATCCAGTGAAGGGGAACCCCGCGAGTCGCTAATGATAAGCGCGGAACAAGTGGCCAAGATGCTCGAAGAGGCCATGGCTAAACAGCAAGAGAGCTTCAGACTCGAGATGCAGATGGCCATGCAGACCATGAGAGAGATGCATGACCAACAAATCCAGGCATTGAGGAACCAACAAGGTGAACCAAGTCGTCGTAACCAGAACAATCTGGAAGATGAGGACACAAGTGTAAATGAAACTCATAACGCCAATAACCCTCCCATCAATGCAGGGGGTGGTAACGAGGATGCCAACGAAGATACAAGTGAAAACTTGAAGTTCAAAAACCTCGAGAGCAAAATCAATACATTGATTTCCGCTCAAGAAATAAAGAAGACGGGCATTCCTTGTCCATGCCCAAGAGAGTGGGAATTAATCCCCTATCCGGCGAAGTTTAGTCTAATCAACTTCACGCCGTTAGATGGTAAGGGTTCCCCCACTCAGCATTTGATTTATTTCAAATCGCACCTGGGTGTTATCTCTGGTAATAAGCCTCTGATGGTGCGGTCATTCGTTAGCACTCTTCGCGGAGCCGCCTTCGATTGGTATCGTCGCCTCAAGCCAGGAAGCGTAAATAGCTGGGACGACATGGAGACCAAATTCCTCACAAATTTCTTCGACGATGACACGGAGATATCCATCGGGACGTTGCTCGACGAGAAACAAAAGGACGGGAAATTAGTCGATATCTTCGTCAAGAGGTTTCGGAACAAAGCGTTGAATTGCCGGGATCCGATCACTAAGGAGTTTATTCTCCAGACCTGCCATAACAATCTTTCGTTGGACGTGTTGGAAGCAATGGGGACAGCACCGTCTAACACTTGGAAAGACTTGAAGGTGCGTGGTGAACAAGCCAAACGCTTCCTCCGAAGGAAGAAGGCCGAGAGGAGTCAATCGACGACTAATCCTCCGAACTCGAACTTCGCCTCCCGTGGTAAGGGCAAGACACCTGTAACGGCTGTCGATGCTAATCAAACGTCGCAACAGCAGCCCCGGAGACAGAAGAAGACCTCGGGTCCGAAACCCCAAAAAGAGTATTCCTTCAAGGACGAAGACGTTCCAGCCATCTTCGAATCCCTCCTTGCAAATAACAAGATCAAGCTGCCACCGATCACGAATCAGGAGGAAGCCGAAAATACTACGGATCTGAAGTACTGCGCGTACCATAGGAGGATCCTTCATCCCACTAAGGATTGCTTTACTCTCAAGAATAGCATCCAAACCTTGGTAGAAGCCGGTGTTATATCGCTCAATTAAGTCGAATGAAAACTCCGACCGGTATAAGAGTATAAACTGCTTCCTACACTCCGAAGAGTATACGAGTATAAACTGCTTCTCACTCCTCCGACCGGTATAAGAGGTTAAACTGCTCCCTGATACTCCAATAGGTGTATGAGTCTAAACTATTTCCTTTCTTCCACGGGAAGTTCCTGGAGAGTACCATGCGTGGTATTCTTAAGGATAACCCGATCGTGCAGCTGATACAATGATACACCCAGTTTTGCAAAAAAAAGCTGGGGGTGGATAATTCATGTAACGGGAAGTTCCCGGAAGAATGTTAAATGTAATATTCTTAGGGATAACCCGGTCTTGATGAATAAAGTGATAAACACTAAACTCCTAATTTTCGAACACTCTTTTGCTGAGATGAAATCCGATCACTTCATTGGATCAATTTTCCCTCACAAAACTCTCATTGGTGTTTGACGACTCATAGTCTCCACCACAGAATCCCCCACCGATCAAGCTAATTGACGGCGGGACCACCAAAATTCTTTCCTATTTAATCTATTCAAACTTCCGTTATGTTCGTGCACTCAACACTTTCATTGTTAGAGTCCGGATATAATGCTTAGAATTTTGATTTATCAATCATTGATGAATTGTCAAAGCCCCTTTTTGTTAAGTCTTTGTCACTTAACATCAGGAACCCCCTTTGAGTGATTTGTACGAATCAACATTCCTACAGTGATTTGTACTCTCACTCTCGCTTTCCACTTGGTCAAACCTTCTTACAGTTAGGACCAAAACCAAAATCCCCTCTCGATTCCTTCAATGAACGAGAGGCCCACAAATCAAGCGATCAAACCTTCTTACAATTAGGATCGTTTTAAACCCCCCACTTGGTCAAACCTTCCTACAGTTAGGACCAAAACCACGATTCAATCTCGGTAAACGAGAAACTCATCCTTAGTTCGGTAATCAAACCTTCCGACAGTTAGGGTTATCCGAATCTTTTCGATTCTCGGAGTGGAGGTCCCACTCTTAGTTTCACCTTTCTGGATTCTGGGGGTGGAGATCCCACCTCGAGTCTCCTTTCCAACTGGGAATAGAATATAAAATTCTTCCTTCCTTGTTCGGGGAATAGAATATAAAATTCTTCCTTCCCACATCAATCCTTTTCCAAAAATTTAGGATTCATCCTAGGAAGTTTATCCCGAATCCTAAGTAGGGATAAGTCTGCACCTAACACGCGCTGCCGGTTTAGTCTTTCCCCGAAGAAAAAGATACCAGAGTTCGATTCTGGGGTATTTTATCCTGA
>BQKN01000844.1:107417-118704 GCA_022839385.1 Asparagus kiusianus
GAGTTGCTTGCACTAACGTACGAGAACTCCTACGGATGCATTTTCTTCAACTTTGAACTTGAGACAAGATTTCTGTTTTGACATTGGGCTGAGTGGAATGATGTTGCATGTGAACTTGAGAATAGTGGATACCCTTGTGCTTATTTTCTATTTCCGTTGTCATTTCTTTGAATCTATTCCCTCATGTGTGTGTGTGTTTCCATTTGTTTTGCTTGAGGACAAGCAATAGTTCAAGCATGGGGGAGTTGATAAACACGAATATTCTCTATATTTTGACCATGTTTTACCTACGGATTCGTTGTTATTTGATGTATTTCCTTGCATGGATTCGTTGTTAAGCTCCCTAGTTCTTGTTTACTGCTCTATTTATATATTGTGTTGGAATTACTGGAGCTTAGCGCGGATTCAGAGTCAAGAAGGAGTTAAGGAATGCATGGAAAGAGGCTACACGGTTCCCCAGTGTCCAACAACACAGGAGTGTTGAATACAGAAAAGCCCAGAAAGAGCAGAGCGAAATGGAATTAAACATGGCCTAGTCATGTTGATCTACATAGCCGTGTCAGATGTATTCAGTTATCATGTGATCTGAAGCAAGATTTGAAGTTATCTGTTAACACATCTTTCTCTAGACTTTAAAGAAAGACGTCCTGAGGTATCTGGGAGGCAGCAAAGGCTAGATTTTTTTTTCTTTTTCTTTCTTTTTCTTCTCCCCATCTCTCTAAAATTTCTTAGATTAGGATTTCTTTGATTTGGCAAGGTGCTAGTTGTGGAGATTTGTGGACAACATCTCGATTTCGACACTACGATTTATTTTTCTAATTTATTTTGTTTTCCAGTTTATAATTATGATCTTATATATTGTCATCATGTCTTCTATTTCAATTATATGTGAGTAATCATTTTTTCTAGGATTGAATTAGGTTAGACTACGGTTGTGAATCAACAAAGTGATTTTGTTGTTATCATTAATTACTTGATTTGCATTATTTAATTACTAGTATCTAATTGCCTAGGGTTAATTCAATTAGCCACTGATTTGACTCTTCTAGGATGTTGATTTGAACTGAAAGGTTAAATTGACACCGGAAAATAGTAATTGAATGGGAATTAATTGATCACGAAAGTAGGTTAATTATTCTTGGGAACGTAAGGGATTAACATGAACTTAATGGGTTTAATTCGGTTCAACACCATGAAAATAGGTTGTTAGGCTGAATTAGGCATGACTTTTAGTCATCGAAAGAGACTAATAGTTATCATAGGTTAGTCGTTCTTAATGCATTGAGAGGTTCGATAACGATTGATTAATTTGTTGATACAAACAAAAGTTGAAACCGAAATTCAATCCTAGATTCGTTTAGTTGAGTGAATTCGCTTTGATACTAGTTAGCGCGTTCGTTATTGATAGTTAAGAATCATACTTTTAGCACGATTGGTTTAGATAGCCAGAAAATAGTGAAAATCAGTAATTGACAATGAAATCCCTAAGGATACGACCTTGTATTACTACAACGACATCCGTGCACTTGCGGATTTGAGTGAACAATGATCCCTGAGATCCTCTGTGGGCAGATGGTGACAACCCCCGATGTCAGAAGGACCAATCGTGCAATCATGTATAGCAGGTTGAAAAGAGTTCAAGTGAAAACACTTAGAAAATTCCCCAAGTGTTGAGTTTAGGTGACCTCGCCTTGACTGGCGAGGTCTTGTGTTCTGGCAAGCTTTAGCCATCTGGCGAGTTCCAGCTATTTGTTCATTTAGGCGAGGTACGCTTGCTTGAAATGTACGCGCTTTGCCTTTTTGGCCAAGGCATGTTTTTAGGCGGGCCTGCTGGGGTTCGCCTGTATGGTGGCTTTTATTTGTGACGCGAAGCTCGCCTGGTGTGCGGAGCTCACCTGCTTGAGGGCGTAGCTCGCCTGAATCATGGAGCTCGCCTGATTTGGGCAACTTGCCTGATTTGGGAAGATGGCTTGAAGAGCGAAGCCCTCCCGATTTGGGGGGCTCGCATGTCTTGCTAAGTTCGCCCAAACGGGGAACTTTACTGCTAGAGTGAGGCTCGCCTGAAATGTCAGGTTCACCCAAAACACCAAGTCTAATTTTGGGAACTTCGTCAACAGAACGAAGCCCGCCTGAACAGGTGGGCTCGCCTGAACGTAGTCTACTGAACTGGGAACTTTACGTTCCTGTTTGGATCTTCTTAGGCCTAAATAGTAATTCAGGCCATCATAAGAAATGAAGACTTGGGCTTCTTGGCTGGCGAGAGCTTGTCGTCGCCGCCGTTGGGCTCTCTTAGAGAGAGGAGCGTTCACGTTGATGACGAAGGCGTGGTCTGCGTCGATACGAACAGTTGTCTCCTCTTGTGTAGAGAGCTATGTGGATTGCTTGGCAACCCAACGAGCAGTCCTTAGCTAGCTTTCTTGGTCTTTGGCTCGGCCTTGATTGGCTTAGGGGAGATGGAGCCCCCCGCTGTAGCTCGGGTAGAGCTCTTGGGCGTGGTTGCCTCGGCCACTTGGGGTTGGATCTCACGCACAACTCTACGGTATCGGTGGGTTGCTCTACCACTAGAGAAAGAAGAAGATAAGTACTCTTCGTACTTAGCTTGGTCAAACTCAATCCTAAGGGACTTGACAGTCATCCCTTCCATAATTTCGTCGAATTATGTCACCACCATTTCGGTTGAAGAAATAGTTCCTCCCACTGTAGTTGTCATCTTCTATACGGCATGTAAAATTGGTTCTCAATGGAGATTTGTATTGATAAGAATGGCTTATTACAAATCAAGAATCAAAATTACAACAGAAGCGGAGAGAAGGCTCTTCTTGTTTAACGTGGGTTCTTCGATAGCAATAGGATACCTCCCTCGAATGCTTGTGTCGAGTTTGCTTCTCTGGGACGATACGATCGAAGTTGCGGTTGAGCTTCAGTATGCAATAGAAGCTCTGGCGTGATTGAGTTTGATAAATACCCGAGCTTGACGAGTATCAAGGCCGAATGCTTGGAGAAGGCTAATATGCAAGAGTTTGCAAAAGAGCCAAGAGTCTCAAATCTGAGGGTTCAGATTGAGTCTACTTTAACAATCCAGGTGAAAAGCTAGGAAAGTTCCACTAAGCAAGCCAATGAAGATCTCTATTTGAAGATTCTTGGAAATGCCAAGCTTCTCTATCCAATTTGTAAGTTAAACCAGCCGAACCAAACAACCCTAGCTAAACCCCTTTCATGTTGGTAAAGAGGTCCTATAAATAGGCAAGGGATGGCTGGATCATCCCTTGATTTGTGGTGGGATGTGACCACTAATAGGAGTAAGGAGTGGCATACTCCCCCTATAGCTATGGGATGTGACCACTATAGGGGTGATGGGAGTCATGCCTCATTACCCAGGACGTGGGAAGTGGGTAGGCTCATTCTAACAAGCAAGCAGCCACTTGCACTATTCAGGCGAGGCTAACAGGCTTGTAGATGAGCTTGAGAGCTGCTTGAACATTCAAGCAAGCTTGCAGGCAAGCTTAGTAAATAGGCGGGTTGGTTGGCGAGCCCCTCGAGCGTGTGAGATGGCGTTCGTTGGCAAGCTGGGTTCATGCAGGCGAACTCATTGTAGGCGAGCTTGACTCGTGCGGGCGAGCAAGGTTTTCAAGCGAGGTCGAGCTCGTGCTGGCGAGCTTGATAATCAGGCGAGCTTGACTCATGCTGGCGAGTCAATCAAACAGGCGAGGTTGGCGAGGTTTGGCACGTGCAGGCGAGCCAAACAAACAAATGAGCTTTGGCTTGCAGGCGAGCCTGGCTTTGCCTCTTGAGTGCAGGCAAACTTTGCTTGTGCTGGCAAGCTAAGCACTGCATGCGAGCTTTGGCTTGCAATCGAGCAAAGCGTGTTGGTGAGCTTTGGCTTGCATGCGAGCTCTGCTTGGCCTTTTGCTTACTTTGAGCATGCGGGTGAGCTCTAATGGGCGAGGTTTGAGCTCTCTTGTATAAAGGCAATTTTTATTGCCTACACAGGTATGGGCACATCATTCCAGTGCTCTCTAATTCATTCTTCAATGTTAAGGTCTCAAATTGCATTTGCATATTCTTCATAAATTTAGCCTCTATTGGACATCAAAGTAGTAGTTAGTGCTCGCTCTGCCTCATGATCAATAAAGCGATTGGAGCGCTCCTTGTAATTCTCAGTAGGCATGAGTATGGGCATGCACCTTGAGTGGCTGGTTAACCGCCTCTACCGATGGGGTCAAAATTGTACTGGCACTTGTGGCAATTGTGTGAACGGTAACACCTATAGTTACACCATGATACACTAGGTTCACCTCTTGTGGGATGGCTCTAGTCCCATCATGGTGATTCGACTTCCCAAGTTCATCATCTAGAGTGCAACCAACTGTTGAATGGAATTTTGAAGATCGTTGAGGGTATTCTATTGTGCCCGATATGCTTCTTCTTGTGCCAAGAATTTTTACGATAAGTCTTCTAAAATCAAAGTCGAAGTCGCTCTGTTGCTAGTGGCACCATCTTCATTTAGGATTGGACTCCTGCCATTGTTTAGTGGCAGAGTCACATCCTCGTTAGGAGCGATATTTGCATCACTCCCACCTTTTTTGTTTGCTTAGGTATTGGAAGAGATATATGCCTACTTTAGATCATCATTAGAATGAACACTTTCTGATGCATTCTCACTTTCTGAATAGACAATTTCCGTCATTGGCTGGATGTAACTGTAGTCAAAAGGAACATGTACTTTGGACGAGTGCATTGATATGGGCCATCACTACTAATTTTTAGTCTTTCACACTTTTGGACATATTTGTCATTAAATTCTGGGGGATCACATGCTGGTGGCATTAAATTGAGAGTGTATGCTCAGTTATCTTCTCGTCTAGGTAATCCTTTGTGCCTTGCATGCTATATCATCTAGGCCTCCCCTCATAGAGGAGCCTCATTCGAGTTGTAGGTCAACTTCAATGCTAACCCCACGTCTTCCTTAGGTTCATCCTCGAATAGTAGCAATCTTATACCTAAGATTGTTGTCCCTATCATGTTAACAGTGACTACCATCAGGTCACCATATTGGTTAGCTCTTCACCTATGAGAATTTCATTTTCGCAAAAGATTTGGGTTTGCACTTTCAAATATTGATGGCCATTATCTCGACTAGTCTTCTCCTGTAGCTTATAACACCATGTTGGGAAGTCCAAGTTCGCACTCTTGGATAATCGGTTGAAGACTGAAGTCCTCTTGTGCTTAGGGCCATGTGGATGGCTAGCTGATATCATAAGGTTTTCCTTTATGTAGTACCAACAAGGACAATACAATGAATGATGGAGACATCCACCCTCCACCTAGAAAGTTGGGGTAATAGATAATCCATTACTAGAATGTGATTGATCACATGCATCTAGAAAGTTCTACAGATTCGAGGGGACTAGGCTCTAAATTCTAATGATAACGGGTATTTGATATATCCTATCTAAGTTCAACATTCAAACATCTCCTTTTCCTTCATTCATGCAAGGTGAGAGCTTGTTTTGATGGCGTGTGAATGTTAGCAGCACATAAATGTTCTTTAGCTGAGTTTACATTGTCATCTTCCTCAGTACATGGAGTTAGCTTGAGACCATGTCAATTAACCCTGCTTAAAGTAGAGGTAGACCTTGAGATAGAGATTTTTTGACAACTCCTAGTTGTATTTTGGCGATGTCTGTCCTCATCTAGGAACCACTTTATGCCTCTTGGTCAAACTCAATGAATAAGCTCTAAACGGTGGTTCTAAGGGGTAATCTCATTATATTACAACACAATGCTCTCCTTTTAAGAGAACTCTAATCCTACCGGGTATGTCATCTATTTTTTTGTGCAAATTGGGTGATGTGGGCATCCTCATTGTTGGACCCTAGAGGGGGGGTGATTAGGGTCTTAAGGCTATAAATATGCAATAAAAATAAGACAAGCAACACACTTCAATCAAGAACAACTAATGTAAAGGAGATAGAGTTAGAAATCGTTATCCTTGTGACACGCGATGTGTTGACGAGGTTCGGTCCGCTGACCTACGTCCCCGCTCCCCACTCTCGAGGAGAAATCCACTACACAACCCGGTTTGGAAGCCGAAACTTCTTCTACACAACGATCTCCACAAGATCTCACAACTACACAGTTGATCTCCACAAGATCTCACTCCCACACAATTGATCTTCACAAGATCAAGCTCTCAACAGTAGTAATGGTGTAAAAGCTCTCTTTGTACAATGTCCCTATGGCAAAGAGAAAGATTACACTGAAGCTGGGATGTGAACACAGGAAAAACACAGAAAATAGGTTTGAAAATTTTGGCTCTCAGTAAAAATAAATCTCTGGTTTTTCAATGGCTTAGGACATATGAAGAAGAAGGGGTATAGGGGGTTTAAATAGGAGAGAACACAGCAGCTTAAACCCATACCTAAATCCCCCAAAACCTGAAAAAATGGCGCCTCAAATCTGTACCAAAAAGACCATTTGAATAAGCGGCGGTCGACCGTACAATTTTCACGGTCGACCGCGAGCCAGCTTTGAAACTTAAAAAATTTCCAGAGACTTCTACGGTCGACCGTGGCGGTCGACCGAGGGAATTTTCGAGCTGACGGTCGACCGTGACGGTCGATCGTGAAAGTTTCTGCTGCCCATTCAGGAAAAGACACATGCGCGGTCGACCGTGGCGGTCGACCGCGAACTGATACATACATAAACAGGTTTTCAAAACAGTTTTGGACTCTTTAAAAAATCTGTAAAATATTCAATTGACTTCCATAAAATGTGTAACTTTGTAAAATATTTTTTACACTAAAAACAAACTGTTTAGAAAAAGAATTTTGTGAATAGGTCCTCATACTTATGAAAAATGATATTTTGTCAAAACGCTTAAAAATATAAGTATGAAAATATGTGTGTGATATCCCAATAGCTTCAAGTGAAATCTAAAACTACTTGTCTACATTCTAGCACTAGAGAGAAAAGAGAAACTAGCTAATATCCTCACATAGATTTACAATTCTTTGAGTCTTGATATAGCTTGAGTTGATGAAGCTTTTGACTTGATTGAATTGTTCTTGATTAACATTTGCTTCATCACTATGCCTCCTCCTCCTTTGGATATCATCGTTGTAGCGCATATTCCATCCAATCCTCTATTGGTGGTACTAACAATCTTGATATATATATTAACTACAATATCACTCAATCAAGCAATTAGTACCGATAATGATGGTTGTAAAATATCATCAAAACATAAGGGCTAACACTCATGACTTGAGCTTCGAGCAAGCATAGAAGGGAATTAGTCCGCTTATTTTCTTATTTTTCTCTAGGTGGGTTATTGACCTTGCGTCAACAAAGAGAAATTAGTATCTCTATGGACTATATAATGAGGTGGAAGGTATTGGCGGTGTCCTTTGGTGAAAACTCACACCATGGAGGAAGAGTAGCTTGATCTCAAGTGTGGACGACCAAATATTGCTCTTTTTCCCACGTGCATTTGTTTGCAAACCATCTTGTACAAAGAAGATTACTCCAGCAAAGGGAGCGGTCACTCTCGGCTGTACTGTAAAACCTTATGAGAAGATGAAACTTCTTAGGGAGTAGCAGTAGCTCTCGAGTGGATTAGAATCCTAATGAGTAAACTTCGACGGAGAGGTAGTAGGCCAATGAGAAAAGTCCAATGAAAAAGAATTATATAACTCAATGGACCAAAGAGAACCCAAGGAGCTCGCTAGAGCATAGGAGAGCTCCAACCTTAGGTAAGAAGGCTTGGACAAGAGATCAGAGACTTTGGTAGAAGTTTGGAGCCTTAGAACCAACATGGAGCCCTTTGGATGTAGGCTAAGGGTTTCTACTCATAGAGAAGCCCTTCTTTACCCAGTTTTTGTGGATTTACGCACTATTAGGATTATACAAGGTACTTTAACAGCTTTTCAATGTACGAGCGCTGAATGGATAATGATGTGACACCTTTTCTCAATAGTTCCCGCAGCTTTTGTCATTTATACGAGGTTAGTAGTGCCGCTTGAATACTTCCATTGGTTGCTTTTGTAGCCTCGCATAAACTTTGTACATGGATTTTATCTTGTAGTGCTCTAATGGCTCTGCTTTGCTGTAGTTCTATCTGCCAGTTTGACTATCATGTTCGACGAAAGTTTTGCATGCCATTAGCCTTACACGAGCTTAGCATGATCTCAACATAGTTTGTTCCTAACTTCTCGTGACCTTAGCACCATGTGATCTTAGCCATGCGTAAACATGCCTTGGTCTATTTTCAAATGAGTTTTGATCTCGCTCCACTTATGTCCAAGGCCTCGTGAGTTTACGCCCTTGGCTCCGGGGCCATTTTGTCATGTTGAAACCTTTTGGTCACTTAGGAATGATCGTTATATCCTCGTAGTCCTCCTGTGATGTCATAGGGTGCTTAGTCAATGGTTTGATATTTTTACCTATCTATAGTATTCTTTTTAAAAATTTGTCTATTTTCATGTGTCATTTTAAAGGAATATATTTTTTATAAAAGCATGATTTTCTTTATTAAAACCTATTCTGTTTTTATCATTATTCATTTGCAAGTTGCTTAAAGGGCATCTAGTTTTTCCTTTCCTTTTTTAAGTTCAGATAATGTTTTATATAAACCTATATCTTAGTTTTCAAAGGTTCCACTTCTGATTCTAAATTTTCATGTTTCGTGATTAGTTTTGTATGCTTCAATATGTTATTTTCATGAACTTTATGTAAAGTAGATAGTTCGCTAGACGATTGATCATTCCTTATTTTCAAATCCAGATTCTCTTTTTCTAGTGTTTTAATAGCTCTAACATTTTTATAATATTAGAAGTAATGCCATTAGAATTATTTTGTAATTCTAAGAAAGCTTCATGTAATTAATTTAAAGTAATAAATTCATATTCATCAGAAGATGATACCTCCTTAGCTTTTCCCATAAAGCAAAGATTTGTGTTTCTTATTCCAATGCAAAATCCGAGCTATCTTCGTTTGACCATGTTTCACCAATTAGCCCCTTCTTTTCTTTGTTGTTGAATCTATTCTTTTTTATCAATGGGCACTTCGATTTGAAGTTTCCAAATTTCTTACAATTGTAGCAAACAACTACTTCATTTCTAAAGCCTTTCTTTGCCTTGTTGAATTCCCTTTACATTCTAAGCATTCCACATAATCTCCTTATAATCAAGGAAAATATCTTCATCATAATTGCCACCATCATCTAATTCTTGTGTTGCTTTTAGCATTATTGACTTAGGCTTTTTTCCTTTCTCCTTTTCATTCTCTTTGGATTCATCCTCATTCACTGCTCTCCATCTTATAGGTTTTGAGCTTTCCTTGAAGTTCCTCATATGTCATCTTGTTTATGTTATTGAACTCCTTCAAATGGTTGGCTTTAACCTCCCATTTTCAATAAGAAAACGTAGCACTTTTTGCACCTTCTCATTGTGAATAAAACTCTTACCATGACAGGCTAAACCATTAAAAATTTCACTGAAGCGAGTAAACATTTGATCAATAGTTTCATCAAGCTCCATTTTAAATTTTTCATATTTATTGTTTAGCAAATCTATCTTAGCATCTTTAACTTGTGATGTGCTCTTATGTGTAATTTATAGTGTATGCCAAATGTCATAGACGGTCTCACAAGTAAGTGTGCAATTTAGTTTGGTGGATGTCAAAGCTCTAAAAAGGTAATACAGAACCCTAGAATTGATACAGCCTTAAGGTGAGTTGGAGTTCATTTGGTTTTATTGATCTTCATCGATGGTTGATACTTTGGAACTGATTGTGTAGTTGGATAGTTTTACCCTCCAGGGAGTTGGTAAAATTTTTATATTTTTGCCCTTTTGTTGATTTTTAGCTTAGAAGTCCCACTATATTAAGTTGTATGTAGGTGCAGCGTCCAGAGTAGTTTGACCAAAAGTTGACTTATAATAATTTAACACATCTCAGCTAATAATTACTATTCTAACCTTATTTTGTATTAGTCCAGCTAGATGAGGCTTAAGTACGTACACGAGGGCCCATTTGACCTAGTCCTCGTGTACGTACTACTAGTTGAGTCACGTGCCCATATCCATAGCCAGGACATAGGGGCATGACAAGGTCTTTATAGTATCAGAGCCTATGTTTTGACAAGTAAACCCTATGTGTAGTCATGTTTGGTGGATAAACTTTTAGCTGGTTGTGATCCCTAACCAAATCATGAAAGTAAAATCTAATCCTACCACCTGAGACCTCTCCGCCCGGGATAAACCACACCTCTAGCCATTTAGGTCCCATCTTAAGGATTGCTCATCACTGAGCCATCCCTTGTAACCACCCTTATAGCCTCCACCTACCAAGGGCATGCGCTCGGTCGAGCGCATGCACTCAGCCTAAAATCCGTGAGTTTCAAAATGTTTTCAACCTATAACTTCTTTGATTCAAAACAAATAAAAAATCAACTTCAACCCAAGTTTCACTGCTAAGGGGAATCAATTCTATCAAATTTCACATCAAAAGATCATGTATATCCAAATTCACCATTAGAGCCCTCGAGCTCGCAATTTAAACCAAAAATGGGGACAACCACTTACTTAATACATTGAAAACCATCCAAAAACATCTAAAAACTGTAGAGATCATAAACTACTCAAAACCCATGAAAATTCTCATAAAATATGGATCAAGACTATAACTTAGAAAATTAACATTATTCCATAATAACGAGTCCTCTTTAAAAGAGATTATGGACTGAGGTCCATCTCTCAGAGAAATCCTCTCCTTAGTCAAATCCCACTAATTTGCAACACTAGCTCTTTTAAAATCAGTTTATATCAAAAGAAAGAGGAGAATGAGATCTCCAAAACCGATAAATTTAAATTCTCAAAAGATAATCATTAAGCAAGAAAACACTTGTGTTGGGTGTTGATGTAATCTTCTCTTTGACCTTCAAGCTCTCTATTATCAGATCTAACTCATGAGGGAGAGAACTTAGAGCTTTCGTATGGGGCATTAATCAAGGGCTTGGGTCAAATATGTATCCATTCAATTGGATTCAACCCAATAAGCTTATATGGCATAATAACCTATTTATCTCTCCTGTAAGGTCCAAAACATTATGTAAAACTAAAAACTCACATTTGAAACCCAAAAGCCAAATTTAGCAATACATAAACACAAAAACAAAATTTTGATTTCTATTTGAAGAAAAGACATGTGACATTGTAGGCGTATAAAACTGTCTATAGGTCCCTTAACACAGCTCGACGATACCGATTCAACAAACGGACCATCGGGC
>BQKN01000844.1:123704-138784 GCA_022839385.1 Asparagus kiusianus
TTTGATCCCGAGATTTGAGCGATTGTTTCCTTGGTGAAACAATCCCTCCGGCTATTATTTCCTTGGTGAAATAATACCCGTCGTACTGCGTAGACCCGACCGGATCTAGATCTCGCGGTGGTCCACGGATAAACCCCGCCGCAGGCAAACAACCCACGCAAGCGAGCGACCGCAAAACAGGAGCTCGCGATTTGTTCGACAAACAAGAGAAAAAGTTGTAATCTTTCTTTTCTTTTATTTTGATTTTATTGTAACCGGATCTTATAAAAAGACCGGATCTTTGTAATCGATAAACTATTACAAGAGTGTGCAATGGAATCAATGAAGAAAGCATCAATTTTTCCCGCGAACAGACATTTGTCATTATCATAGGACTCAATTAAATCTTATGGCTCATGTTTACTCGATCAAAATCTATGGTCAAACTTTATTCAGTGTGATGTAGGGTCATTATAGCATCTGGTTTTGGGACCTATAGAAGAGATTTCTAGGACTATGGTTTGAGGAACAAAGCCAAAGTGAGTTGCATGTTATAAAAGAGATGTAGAGAGAACTATGTAGAGAACAAAGTGGAGAAATCTAGGTTTTTATTAGAGATTTTTTGGTGTGAGATTGAGAGAGGATTCTTTTGATATTTATCTGGATCACTAGAATAGATTATCTTGTAATATTTAGAAAAAAAAGACTAAATTCTCTCATAGACGTAGGTGATTACCAAACCACATAGATTAATGTAGTATATTAATATTCTCTTTGCCTATTGATCTATTTTTCTATAGTATATTAATATTCTCTTTAGTTTGAACATGTTTTCTGTTGGATACATGACATACAACGCAGCTGAAAAAGCATATCATGACTCTTAATCTCAATTAATTAAAATCTAGAATTATACCTAAAATGCTTTCCGAATTTCTATAATAATCAGATCCGAAATCAATCTAAAAAAGCTTCCTCAAGAAAAAAAACCTCTAATTAAAATCCACCCGTCATCGAAGAGGAGCAATACTGAGAGATAGGCTCTCAAATTTCTATTTCTTCATATTAGCTTCATAAGATTTTTCTGTCTCATCATAAGACTATATATGAACTCTATTTATAGGACCAAACTAGTCTTAGAGATTTTAACTTTAAACAATTCATATTTATTTAGAACTCTATCCATAACAATTAAGGATAGAAATAGAATTTGTTCAAAAACTTTATCCATAACAATAAAGGATAGAAATAGAATTGCATTGCATGTATACCTCTTCTAATGATATTCGTGAGACCAATTGGGTCCCATATCGAGAACCAATTATTAATCAAATTAATAATTTTAATTTAACATTCAAATCCCTATCCGACCAACTGTTCATAAAAACTCTTCCATAATATGGGATTAATTATTAATAAATAATATCTTACATTCAGTCCCCTCCAGTATTATTTATTTTAGGCAACTCTTTTAAAAAAGACAACTCACATATTTACTCATGCCTAAATTGCAATTCCCATGAACATAAATAAAAATTATTTTGAAACATCAAAATATTTTATTTTTATAAGAAAGAAAATTTAAAAAATATTTCCAAAACCACTTGCCAGCAGGAATTTAATAGCTTCATGGGAATGCATAATAAATTAACTCATCATAATGAGCATACTGGATCCTATCTAGACATCCATCATTTTCCTAAATGAAATTTAGCAACCCAACGTTTCAGGTTGTGTAGCGCTTGCTAAACAAGCTTAACCATCACATCAAAGCATATTAAATTATCAAATCAAAAATAACAATATCATCAAGTCAAAGGGACCATGTAACAATTTGAATTCTCTATTTCTTAGGTGAATCGTCCAATAGAATTCAAATACGGTCTAGTGTTACACACATCATAATGTGTGCTTATGACATACACCCGAAGAATCCCCATTCCCGGTGGTTGAGACCCACCACCACATCTCATATATCGGTGTCATGTATAATAACCTGTTATTAGAAAGTTATCATCTACTAGTTATAGGTTAAGCACAAATTTAAGAAAGCTTCTAAGTTAGATCATATCTCCAAGCAAGTGACCATCACAGTGCATGATCTAACAAAATAACTTCTAAGGATATATAACAATTATATAAACAATACCCAAATTATATGTGCAACAATTAAATTTATTAATATTAACAATATTATTACATAATTTGTATTGGATGTTAAAGGGCAAATTATAAATACTATTCCAGCATTTTCTTGGTGCTTCCACATCGCCTGATGATCGATTAGTCTATGAAGAAAGAGATTTAATCGGGTATTTCGATGAAGCTCTCGCTGGCTATGCTTCCGCATAGATCACTGGTTGGCACACAACAATCGGTGTTAGTTGTTGGAGACGTGAACCAAATAAATAGAAGTAGTTTATCTCTTTACTTCAAAGGACTAGTTTAGTAGATACAAGTATGGTCTTAAAAACTGGTTTTTAGTTTAGTAAGACTAGAGCCAAATTTAAACTAGTCCCCCCCCCCCCCAACCCCCACCCCCACCAAACTCTAACACTTAAATTAGTATTTTTTGGGGGACCATAATCCCTATGTGGGCAATTCTAGCCTAATTAAGCAAAAACATTTTTTCCCCCGTAAAACCACCTTTAAAATAGGGTCATTCAATAAAAATCACTTTCTGTTTTTAATTTATACATAAACTATTTTTTTAGTTTTTTTTGTTGCAATCAATCACATGGCGTCACTTTTAAGTTAAGTTTGTTTTTCCCATTTTCTTATAATAATTAGGTGTCCAATACGAGCGATATTAGAGAGATCATCGTTAATTGAAGTTAGGTGAGATCAAATCTAAAACAATATGATCGAAAAGTAAGGCTCAGATGATTGAATGTAATAAAAAATATTTTAAAAATAATTTATGTATAAATTAAAAACCATGAAGAGTAGCTAGGCGAGGATACTATTTTAAAACGGCGATTTCTGTGGAAAAAAACCGTAAGCAAAATCTAGTCCAACCTCGGTCCGATTTTGAAATTGACAAAAACAAGCTTATATATACAAGTTGGCCCAAACCGTAGCCAGAATCCATCACTCGGCGACTCGCACCCATAATTAGACGGACAATAAAAGCCACACGATCTTCTCTCCGCCAAAATCCACCGTTAGATCAGTAGATTATAAAGAAAACCTAAAAAGATCACAGAAGCTGAACCTTGTATAAAACTAACGGTGCATCGATATCCTAGGGTTTCTACTCTCGCACTCGCCTCCTCCACGCTCAGACCCAGCCTTTGAGAGGAAACAGCAGCAGGAGAGGCAGTAAACATGGCGGTTGGGTAAGGATCTCATCGCCCTTATCAGCCCTCTGCTATTTTCTCTGGTCTCTCACATTTGCGTTTGTTTACAGAAAGAACAAGAGGATTTCTAAGGGCAAGAAGGGAGGGAAGAAGAAAGCGTAAGTCTTTTCATGTTATATCTGAAATTTGTCTTAGATAATTCTGAGATTTGATTTTGCGAAAGGTGATTTTTTATCCTTTGTATTTTGAATGATTTGTTGCAGTGTTGATCCTTTTGCAAAGAAGGATTGGTATGATATCAAGGCTCCATCAGTGTTCAATACGAGGAACATTGGGAAAACCCTAGTCTCTAGGACTCAGGGAACCAGGGTGAGTTTGGATCTTTATTTCCTAGACTTTGATGCAGACTGCCAACTTGTTGTGCAGTTAATCCGAGATATGAGAGAATATAAGTGATTTGTGATATCTCATACTTTAATCATATCCTTAAGTTGTTGCTCCTTGTATCATATAAGTTCCTGAATACAATAGTGGCTTTTACTAATTTGATCTAGAGATGGTTGCTTTTACTTATTCAAGAACAAATTGTTAATTATTTGGTATTTTACTTTGGTTTTGCTCGACGTTTGTTGCACCAACAACAATAAGGCCTTCGTTCTGAACTTTTGGGGTTACCTGCCCCAACCAATTTCCCTTGGGAATATATAAAGAAAAAGTAAGATAATTTATTGGGAATGCATCTGAAAGAGATTAAATAGTATATCATGATTTAATTGGTTTATTTTAGTAATTTTATTTTTTATCAGGTAACTACATAGTAGAATTAAGTTTATTTAGCCTGATTTCAAGCTTTTGTTTGATAACTGCCCCTGTACTATGCTATTTGGAGGATGGTAGCAGATATCAATAGAACTTAGATTTGGGGAAACTCAAAAGAAGTTTAATGTAAACTTCAATTTTTCGGTTAGATTGGCTAAAATAAACCCAAAAATTTGGGCCGATTTTCAGTTTAAGATCATCCAGTTCATGTCATAATATTTGAGCTCAGAAGGTTTGTAGAAGGTTGATACTACAAGCTTTACTTTTTAAGTATCATAATTGTTGCTATGTTACTACTAATTTGATGCTTTCTCAGCTTGTGTCCATGGTATTAACCCACAGGAATTTGTACTGTATATGAAATGTTAGGATTAGTGGTTGCGTGTTTGCTCCTTTTGCTCACTTGTTCAGATGTATTGGGAGACTGGTCTCAGTTGAATGCCAAAGTACTGCAATTTTTATTTCTTTTTTACTCAATTTTACAATGCAATAAACAATAAAGTCGAAAATATTCCCAAATTCAAGGAGTCCTTTCTCAAACAAAAAAAATCTTGCTGATAAAGCTGTGATTTCTTTTCATTAATAACATGATCCTTGCTTTCCTTTGTTGTTTTAGTTATAAATGTATAATTTTTTTCCGATTAATGTGTTTGGGCTCAGCCCATCACCTCTAATATTATGCTGCAAACTCTATTGGTATTCGATCAACTTTTTATTTTGCAATTTGCATTAGTCTCACTAGTGTTTGGATTCAAATAATTCTCTTCCTTTTCTATCTATTGATTTTATATTCACTTACACAATTCAATTTGCACCCAGCCCTCTTCTATCTGGTTCTTCACTTCTCTGAACTGCATTTGTATCTGTCTATTCATGCATTTCATTTGACTCGTCTAATGAGCTTGATGCGCATATATTATATGTGCACATCTCACGTCCCATGTCATCAATGACAGTTGACTAGTTAGGACTAGTTAGTGTCCATCCTCTATTGAATTATACATGCATCAAGAAATTTCTGTTCACTCGCTTTCATGAAAGAAACCAAATGCTTAACATATTAACCTCGGTGTGATGGTATCCTTGATCTGTTGTCTTTACATCATGGTGTTACATATAGTTCTATTGTTGCTTTTAAATTATTAATCAATCAAATACGCTTTCTGCACGAGTTTTTTTTTTCTTTTTTTATGTTCTAAGGTGTTCCTTTGCTTACTATCTGTTTCTGGAGCAATGATTTTTCTTCACTGATGAAGCCTTCTAGTTCATTGATTGTATATCTTTATGCAGTCATTGCCAGACTTTTTATTGATTGTTTTTAATTATGAGATTGTGGTATCGCCCCTACTGCAGTCCACTTGCTTGTATCTGTACTTTTTGTAGTAAAATATTGTCTCTGTCCTTTTTAGATTGCTTCAGAGGGTCTCAAGCATAGGGTGTTCGAAGTATCTCTTGCAGATCTCCAGACTGATGAGGATCAGGCTTACAGAAAGATCCGCCTTCGCGCAGAGGACATTCAAGGAAAGAATGTCCTTACTCCTTACCAATTTCTGGGTAAGTATATATCAGAGTACCCCATATTTAACTTATATTTAATAATCTCTTGATGACACTTGCATTACATTATTCTTTCTAGGGTATGGACTTTACTACCGACAAGCTTAGGTCGCTAGTAAGGAAGTGGCAGACATTGATCGAGGCTCATGTTGATGTGAAAACCACTGACAACTACACGTTGAGGATGTTCTGCATTGCGTTCACGAAGAGACGCCCAAACCAGGTGAAGCGCACTTGCTATGCCCAGTCGAGCCAGATCAGACAGGCAAGAATCTTACTTTTACTGCCAATGGCTTCTAACAGTTTTTCTATCTATGGTTCATTGTTTAACCTGTTTCTTTCTTTACCAGATTCGTCGCAAGATGAGGGAGATTATGTTAAATCAAGCTTCATCCTGTGACCTGAAAGAGTTGGTTGCAAAGTTCATTCCTGAGTCAATTGGGAAGGAAATTGAGAAGGCAACTTCGGGTATTTACCCTCTCTCCAGAACGTGTTTATCCGCAAAGTTAAAATCCTGAAGGCACCCAAGTTTGATCTTGGCAAACTTATGGAGGTAAGAAAGAAATTAAAAGATTTGAGTTTTTGTGAAATGAATTTTAATAATTTTAGATTCGACTTATTTGTGAAATGAATTTTAATAATTTTCATAACTTTGCTTGTTTAGGTACATGGTGACTATAGCAAGGAGGATATTGGTGCTAAGGTGGACAGGCCTGTCGAGGACACTCCTATGGAAGGGGAGCAACAAGAGATCGTTGGTGCTTAGATATAGTGATGTGATCGTTGGTGCTTAGATATAGTGATGTGATCTTTTCATTTTTCTGGAATGTTTCTTCCATAAAACATGATAATGTGGATGGCTTGAGCGGGCAGTTTTGTCAGTTTTGTTACTCTTATTTTTCTTATGCTGAGTTGCTTATTGACCTGACAAGTTTAATATGTTTGAGCATGTTTAATGACTATAAATGTCATGAATTTTACTGCAAGTAGTAGTTGTTGAACTTGGAATATTTCTTTGGAATTTGCTTGTTGGTTGATGTTGTGCGTGCGCCGGTTGATGTACTGCCGATATTTTGGCCTTTTCCATTGACGTATCTGTTAAGGGCCTGTTTGGTTATTTCCTAAAAAACCAAGAAATAGAAATGAAAACAAAGAAAACTCAAAAAGTATAATTTCATCTATTTCCATTCATAAAACTCACCCACAACATCTAATAAAATATTATTTTTATCCAACAATTTATCCACCATATCTAATAAAATAATATTTTCATCTAACAACTCATCCACGACATCCACCATATCTAATAAAATATTATTTTCATCCAACAACTCATCCACGACATCCACCATATCTAATAAAATATTATTTTCATCCAACAAATCATCCACTATATCTAATAAAATATTATTTTCATCCACAAAATCACTCAACTCATCTCATCTTATCATTTCAAATCACTCACATCATCCAATAAGATAGTGATAACTCATCTCATCTCATAATATTTCATTTCCACCCATTTCCTCCCAAAAAGCTAGGAAAACAATTTCCTTAATTGTGAGTCACATCATCCAATAATATAATGACAACTCATCTCATCTCATTTATTTTTCTTATTTTTAAGTATGAACCAAACAAAAGAAAACAACCTATTACAAGAAATAGGTTTCTTATAATTCATTTCCTTATTTTTTTCGCCAACCAAACAACATCAAAACAAGTTTTCTTAAAAAGTCACTCACGTCATCCTATAATAAGGTGACAACTCATCTCATCTCATCTCCATTTCTTTGATTTCCTTCTTTTTTTTAGCAAACCAAACACTCTCAAAACAATTCTTCTTCGAAATAGTTTTTCATTTCTTTGATTTCCCAATTTTTTTAGACAAACAAACAGACCCTAACTGAATTCATCAATTTTGTAATGGGTTTCTCTATTGCCGGTTATGAATTGCTGTCATGACCATCCTCATGATAGTCCTTTTTATTATTTTATTATGGAAAAGAAATTACGTATGTATGTGGTGGTACACTTGCCTAATTACAGATAGAATAATTACAGATAGAAGTGAAAATTGTTAAAGTCGGGTTAGTTGTAATTAGACCCCTCGTACTATTGTCCCATGTAGGGGTGGAAATGAACCAAATAATTAATAAATAGTTCGATAATTGTTCGAATAACTATTCGGTCATATTCGATTCGGTAGTTCATTTACCGCTTAACAAATATTTTTTAGTATTCGAGTTTACTAACAAATAGAATTTAACTAGATGCATATTCTATTCGTTTGTTTATTAAATATTCGTTTAAAATTTGATCGCAACTAATTATTTGTATTATTGCACATATGATGTTATATTTTTAACCCACTTACCATTTCTACTTAAGTTTTATACATTGATTTTAAGATTCAAATAATCTTAAATCTATTTTCTAATTAAAATCTTGATTTAAATATATATACATCATATATTATAAAGGAATAATTTTTATTTATGAATTAATACTATTTGAAAATCAAACTCTTTAGCAGAATAAATATACTTTGATATTCGGTAAGTATTCGTGAATACTCATGAATATTTATCAAATACCAAGTATTCGAGTTCGAATTCGAAAAACTAGATATATGAATATTAGAGTATGCATTCGAATTCGATAATTTTAAACAAATACAAATACGAACACTTTAGTATTCGATTCGATTCGATCGTTTACCACCCCTAGTCCCATGGGGGATTTTTTTCTACAAACAAGAGAAGGCGGAGGTTCCTGGGATTATTATCGTGGATATTAATTTGAAGAAAATCTTAAACAACATATCCACACCTCCTATCTTCTCACTTCTGGATTTGCCATCTCGAATTCAGTTGCTTCTAGTTTTGTTCATTGCCATCTTTCTCAATTTTATTCACAACTTTTCTAAATTAGTTTTGATTTTTTTTCATTTTAAATACCATCTAACAGATTCTTCCTGTTCCACTATGTAGGGCTGAGCATAGTTCGGTCCACACTGAATAAATCGATCGAACCAACCGAAAAATAGTAATTCGGGTCGGTTTTTTTTACTACTTGTTTCGGACTTTGCAACCCGAACCGTCCGAACCGACCGCATATAAGTTATTCACATATTTTCTTAATCTGTGCCCGTTAGAAACCCATCCCTGTCATCTTCTAACAACCTAAAACAAAGAAAACGCCGACCCTAAATTCCCAATGTCTCTCACGACTACATTGTGGCTGTCTGTCCATCTTCAGTCACCATCAATCACCATCGCCATAACTTTGTCGCCGACTCGCCGACGTGCTCCGAATCGCCGCCAATACGCCTCTAACTCGCCGCCGACTCGTTGACTCACCTCCTGTAAGGACCATGAATTTTCGATACTAGTTAAAATAAATTTTTGGTATTTTAAAATATTTAAAATGTTATTTTTAAAAGAGTATTTGTATTTTCTCGATTTTCTAGATTTTTCTATGATTTAAAGTTTAAGTTTTATATTTATTTAAATGATATTAATATTTATAAATTAATTTTGAACGGTGAAAATTTCTAAAAATTATTTGTTGTGTTACCGATACTATTACGTATTATTTTGAATAATACGTGGTATTATTATTATTATTATGTATATGTTCGTATAATACGATGTATTATTAATTGCGTATTATTTGTATAATTTTTTATATTATTTCTACTGTTACATATTATCTATTGTATTAGTATAACTGATATGTTTTACTGCGCATATAATTATCCCATAATTATTTGATTTTAAATGTAAGTAAATATATTTTTATTATTAATTATTCTCGTTTAATTATACAATATGCGTGTATTTTGACTATTTTGTATCAACTGTTGTATTAGCACAACATATACGTTTTTATTTGTAGATAATTACTCTGTAATCAGTTTAATTTTTAAGTACCCATATTTAATTATTTTAATTATTTTCGTTTGAAATACCTAACCCAAATCCTAATTTATATATATATATATATATATATATATATATCCTATTCTTCCTCTCTCTCCTACCCCACCTCCCCAATTCCCTCCCCACTTCCCGTATAACCTCTCCACCTCGTGTCCTGCTCCACATTCTCTCTCTCCTCTATTATTCATCAGCCCACCCTCTTGTAGGCATCGAAAATTGCCTATAGGTCTCCACGAAAAGCTCAGTGTTAAGGAACAACGATGAACGTTACTATCCGGTTCACAGGAGTTCGATTGATGTCGGTGAACGCTTGAAGTGAATCGACAAACTACGTGAACTAACAGAATTTCGGAATAACGAAGGTACAGGCTAATCGGGAGCCCCGCGATGTTTACAAAATGAACAATGCCCTTCGTGTCTCATTCATTCTACAGATAATCCAACCATCAGAGCTGATAGAACTCCTTATCGGCTTTCCAACGCACTTTGGATCACTCAAATCCGAGTTCGGACGAAGGAATTACGGTGGAAAACGGATAAATACACCATATGGAGTGTCTCGGACCAACGAGACACCCTTGGGTGTCTCGGCTAAGGCCGAGACACCCTTGGGTGTCTCGGCCCAAACCGAGACACCCTTGGGTGTCTCGGATCAATGGGAGACACCCTAGGGTGTCTCCAATCAAATGGAGACACCCTGGGGTGTCTCCAAGGCAGATTTGGGCCATTAAGTGTTTTTAACCGCTCCGTTATCTCCTAAAGCCTATAAATACAAGCCTTAACCCTCATTTTTGGGAGAGCTGGAATTTTGGAGAGTTGGCGAAGCCCTGCCGGATTGAAGACTTAAAGTGCACAAACTTCAAAGAGGAGGAGGAGAGATCTGATCTAGTTCGTCGGTATAAAGAAGAGGAACTCATCAGATCTGCATCGCCCGTGTTCGTTCCTTAGGATTATCCCGTTGCGATAATCTTAAGAAGAGTGATTATCTCGCTTTGCCGAGATAAGAGCTACGGTTTCTCAATCCCTTCGCGGATAGATGAAGCTCTGCCTAATTTTCAGCAATCAAATCTGATCGTCAGTGGTCCACGGATATCAACGTCCCCGTCACAGGCCAAGATCCCACGCAAGCAGAAGACCGATAAACGATCTCTGCGTTTGTTTGATAAAGTTGTAAACTTTTTTTATTTTCATTGTGTCAGGAGATCTTATAAAAAGATCAACTTTTTATTTTATTCGAGTTTATTGTAACGACTAAAGTTGTAATAGATTTGATAGCAATGAAAACAGCAACTTTCGACACAAACAAGCTGGCGACCACAGTGGGAGCCAACAGCTTCGCTGCCGAAGCTGTCGTGCCGCAGCCGACGATCAAGATCCCGGTGCTCGAAGAGGTCGAATACGAATTCGACCAGCAGAAATTTGAAGAATACATCTCCTCCTCCTCCTCCAGATCTGCTCCTCCTCATAGGCGCAGGAAGCTCTCCTCCCCCCAAAAGATCCACTGGTCTCCAGATCTGAAGATCCGAGAAGTCAATCTCCACACCGTCGCTACTACAGTTGCACCTTGCAACGATCCGCCGGCATTCGATGAGACCAGATCCGCAGATCTGAACTCCTTCGCGATCAAGGAGCCGACTGCTGAAGGCGCGCCAACCCTATCAAAGAGAGCACGTCAAAGGAAACGCTAACGCCTCGCGCGCCAATTTGCCAAGGCTTTGGATCAGGTGGATGGACTCCATTACCAAGCAGATCTGGAGTTCAGGAAGCGCCAAGTGGCTAATCTGTCGCCACGACCAGCATCGGAATCCTCCTCTCGACCTCCAATTAACGAATGGGTTCATGTAAAACGAACCCGCTCTACTCTCGAGTAGCGAATCCAGAAGCGCCGCGCCTTGCTTGCGCATGCCCGGACCCTTGCACGAAAAGCACATGAAATGCAAAAGGAAGAGGCGGTTAAGAGATCACAGAGATCTAAACAAGTTTGGATGCCAAAAGCCAAATCAGCGCCTAAGGCAAAAACAAACGGAACTGTCATTAAGCTTTTGTCAACTTCAGATCCCGAACCTCCGGTAAAGCCCCATCGTGGCGGGGATTTCCCCAAGTTCAGGATTCCTCTGAAGGATCACCTCGGTTCTCCACCCGAAGATCGAGGCAAAGCAACTGTTAAGGAACGCTTGGGACCATTGAAGGAACCACGAGCAAACACCCAAATTGGGGATCGTACGCGACCTCCTAACAAAATGATTTCTGCAACGGCCCGCTTGGCGGTGCGCGCAGAAAATCAGGAGCCCGTTAAGGTTTCACCCTCACAAAGGTGTGATTCCAAGCGTGTGACTCCTGTAGACGCCAACAAGGCGATGTTTACTCAGATGAAAACGCTTCAGACAGAAGAATGCGTTATACCTGAGAATTCATGTAAACAACCGATAGGTTGCTCTGACCGCAACGTCGATGAGTTGTACTATCGGGCTGGGGGTTCGAATAAATCTCGAAAGAGAAGTACCCGGGAAACGGACTTTCACTGTCCGTGTACCAAACTTATCAGGGTAGTATTATCAGCGTGTAGCTGCCCCAAGACCGCTCTACAGAGGGTCTCGGTATTTGAGAGGATCTCCACTGAAGCATCAAAACCCAAATCAAGACGTTTTCGCAAAAGACGATCGGTTGTTCGAGATGATGAATTCCCAGAAGTTACCATCAACATGGTCAATAAGGGAAAATCTCCGATTGTTTCAAGTGGTTCCAACCCGAATTTCTCTCCAGGAAGAAGAGTCAATTCAGGAATAACCCAACGAATATCTCAGCTTCAGCTAGAAGCCGTCGGATATAACGATTACCCGGAGATCTACGAAGGAATCCATTCCGATGACGAACTCTCGGATTCTTATTCCGCACTCGCCTCCGACGATACAACGTCTAGCATAGGACAAGCTCAGGAAGTGTTCATGATCAACACCGAGCAAATAACCAAAATCATTGAGGATGCTCTAGCCAAGCAGAAAGAAACATTCAAAATCGAAATGGAAATGGCTATGCAGGAGATGAGACAAATGCATGACCAACAAATCCGAGCTTTGTCGAATCAGCTAGTTGAATCCAGCCGTCGCACACAGAACACCGTAGTTGATAGCGATCCAGAAGTGGACGAAATCATCATGGCCGACGTACCTCCCAAAAATATTGGTTGTGGTTTAAATGCACACCCTACAGATAACAATACTGGGGGTGGTCCTACCAAATATGACAATGCTAGGGGTGGCCCCGTTATTCCTCTCGAAAATTGCCCAAAACAGGATATAGATGAGGACGAAAAGATGAAGGATCTCGAGAGCAAAATTAACGCTTTAATGTCTGCTCAAGAGGTAAAGAAGACCGGCATTCCGTGTCCTTACCCGAAAGAGTGGGACTCGATCCCGTATCCGACGAAGTTCAACCTGATCAACTTCACGCCATTCGATAGGAAGGGCTCGCCCACTCAGCATCTAATCTACTTCAAGTCCCACTTGGGCACGATCTCCGGCAATGAAGCCTTGATGGTTCGGTCATTCGTCGGCACCCTTCGCGGGCCTGCCTTCGATTGGTATCGGCCTCTTAAATTTGGAAGCATCAACAGCTGGGAGGACCTGGAGAGCATATTCCTCACTCATTTCTTCAATGATGATGCCGAAGTGTCGATCAGGACACTCTTCGATGAGAAACAAAAAGACGGAGAGTCGGTGGATACCTTCATCAAACGCTTCCGCAATCAGGCAATAAACTGCAAGGATCCCATCACGGAGGAATTCATCTTGCAGACTTGTCATAACAATTTGTCCATTAACATCTTGGACGTTATGGGAGTAGAGCCGCTCAATACCTGGAAAGAGTTGAAGGTGCGTGGAGAGCAGGCCGAACGCTTCCTTAGAAGGAAGAAGGTCGAAAGAAGCCAACCGATGGCTAACCTTCTGAACCCGAGTCTCATTTCCCATGATGAAGGGAAGGCACCTACAACAGCTGTTGATGTTAATCAGACGTCGCAACAGCAGCCCTGAAGACAGCAGAAGACTTCGGATCAGAGGCTCCAAAAAGAGTACTCATTCAAGGACGAAGACGTTCCAGCCATCTTCGAGACCCTTCTCGAAAATAATAAGATCAAGCTGCCACCCATCACGAATCAAGAGGAAGCTGACAATACTGCAGATCCGAAGTACTGTGCGTACCACAGGAGGATCCTTCATCCCACCAAGGCTTGCTTTACTTTAAAGAATAGCATCCAGACCTTGGTTGAAGCCGGCGTCATTACGCTAGGATAAGCCAAATGAGAATGACAACACTCCGAAGAGTATACGAGTATAAACTGCTTCTCAACACTCCGACAAGTATACGAGTATAAACTGCTTCTTAATACTCCAATAGGTATATGAGTCTAAACTATTCCCACTCTTGACGGGAAGTTGCTGGAGAATGCCATGCGTGGTATTCTTAAGGATAACCCGATCATGCAGCCGATACAATGATAAACCCAGTTCCGCAAGGGAAGCTGGGGGTGGATGATTCATATAATGGGAAGCTCTCGGAAGAATACTATATGTAATTTTCTTAGGGATAACCCAATCATTACAAACAAAGTGATAAACACTAACCCCCACTGTGATTTGTATGAGTCAACACTCCCGTTATAATTTGTACTCTCACTCTCACTGTCTACCTGGTCAAACCTTCTTATAGTTAGGGCCACAACCAAAATCCCCTCTCGATTCCTCCAATGAACGAGAGGTCCACTTTCAAATCGAGTGATCAAACCTTCCTATGGTTAGAATCATCTCAAACTCCCACTTGGTCAAACCTTCCTACAGTTAGGACCAAAACCACAATTCACTCTCGATAAACGAGAAATTTATCTTTAGTTCGGTAATCAAACCTTCCGATAGTTAGGGTTATCCGAATCTTTTTGATTCTCGGAGTAGAGATCTCACTCTTAGTTTCACCTTTCCGGATTCTGGGGGTGGAGATCCCACCTCGAGTCTCCTTTCCAACTGGAGATAGAATATAAAATTCTTCCTCTTCAGTGTTGGAAGATAGAATATAAAATTCTTCCTCTCCCATTTAGGGTTCGTCTTTGCCCCAAGAGAAGACACCACTTTTTTTAACTCCCAAAATCCGTGCCTCACAGGTACGGGGAATTTTATCCCGAATCCTAAGTAGGGATAAGTCAACACCTAACACGCGTTGCCGGTTTAGTCTTTCACCGATTGAAGAAGACACCGGAATTCTAGTCTGGGGAATTTTATCCTGAATCCTAAGTAGGGATAAGTCAACGCCTAACACGTGTTGCCGGTTTAGTCTTTTACCGATTGAAGAAGATACCAGAATTCCAGTCTGGGGAATTTTATCCCGAATCCTAAGTAGGGATAAGTCAGCGCCTAACACGCGTTGCCGGTTAGTCCTTAACCGTAAAAAAGGACAAAAGCCCACATATTCGACATTGTGGCAGGTTGTTATT
>BQKN01000844.1:153868-190491 GCA_022839385.1 Asparagus kiusianus
TCTCTCTCTCTCTCTCTCTCTCTCTCTCTCTCTCTCTCTCTCTCTCTCAAAGTCGATTACCACCACAATAGGTTTTCTACATGCTAATAAATGAATAGTTCCATTGAAGAAGTCATGGCTATGAAAGTGTGAATCCGTTGACACCCAAGATACCTATTTCTCTACACTCTTGCCAGTTTCTGGTGAAAATGACACAAGTTCTTCAATATTGCTTGAACCTCTACTAATCTTGAATGCAAGCACACAATAATGGTGACAGATACAGGGATCAAATGCTAAAGCGAGGGGATGAAAACTATATTCTGCGTTTGGAAGCGTAGCATCTCTTTGTTGCAGGACTGTAGACATAAGAATTAGGTGAAGAACCTTTGCTTGAGTGACAAAGTAGAATGCAATTGCAGCAATCGACAATCCTTGTATGATTGCCAGAGGATAATAAACTGAGAGCGTCATTTACGGAACTATCATCGTTGTAACTCTTCATGCTGACATATTTTACATATCCCCAATCTTTACCAGAACCACGGTAGCAGTAGAAGAGACCAGCCATAGTTTGAGGGAGTTTGTTCTGGTAGTGAGTGTTGGAGATCAAGGCATGCCAAGGTTTGTTTACATATTGGCATTGGAGAAGAGATTTACAGGGAGATGAGAGAGGATTTCGATCAGGAGATCATCTGTGAGTTTGTTTATTGGAGGATGATTTCTTGTGAAGTCCATGAAATTGAAGAACTCCCTCGGCCTCTCCTTTTCTAAGGAGAGAGAAACAGCACCAGCACTTTATAAGATGAGGAATGTCTTGGAAGTTAACCACGGCATTATTTGTACATAATTTGGCATTTGGGATGCAAAGCAATAAGAGATGCTGGGGATTCCAACTCAATGGTTTGGATCATTTCCTTGGAATTTTCTAGTTTATTCATTGAATAAATTCTATTTTGAAGCGGGCAACCTGATTTCCTAGGCTCCTAGCAAGCTGTATCACTTGCTATCTGCTTTCTGATTTTGTTCATACGAACAAGCATAACGTCTGTTGTTGATTTTGACACGAACTTGGATATCTCCTCCTTTTCCCTCATGTTATAACCTTCATGGGAATATTTTTGATGGCCTAAAATAAACCAATCAAAGCAAACAAGGTTCCCTAGCGGTTACAAATGCTAGATTTTTAAACTTGCCAATATACGAGCAAATTGAGAGACAACTCCAAGTTTTAGTTCTTCACTGTGCAAATTTAAATTTACAGAGGAGTTTATATATATATATTGGAAACGATGTAAATGATATAGTATGAGTTGGCTGGGCATCATTCGACTTTGATGCCTCTTTCATCACGTGTATCTACTCAACCTGGAGGTTTGCAGACTGTAGTAACTCTCGATGTTCTGAAACATAGTTTGAGAAGCTCAATTCACTTGCCAATCACATATTTGACTTCATCTTCGATATCTGTAGGTTTGATGAATTACCTTGAAAATTGAAATGTACATTGCTCTGAAATTCCAATCATCCCAAAGATTGGTACACTTTGCTTTAATCATCACCGGTTTGCTAGTCTCTAGTCAGAAAATTGAAAACTGAAAGCAACCAAATGCCGCGGTTAGATTTTTACTTTAGAAGAAGTTGCACCAAGGGTTAGAAAACAAAAACCAGTTGCAGTAAAATTCTTAGCAAAGAAGGCAATATTGAATATCGGCAATGCAAAAGAACATATTAAGATGGAATATTTGCAAGGACAAGTGGATATCTTCACTGGTTTTTATACTAAGTCTTGATTTATAAGCGACTTGTCAGAAAAACAACTATTTTTAACCTTCAGCTTAGCAGACAGCAGATGCTAGATAAAGTATGCCAAACAATAGATTCAGACAGCAAACCAAACAATGGTACATACCCTTTAATCGAACCAACAATAAACCAACTAGAGGGAAGAAAACAAAATTATCAATCAGAGCTAATATTGATTTGCTTGTCCTCCACAAACAAGATGTATCTTCGAAAGAACTTGATCTTGATAAAAAATTTATATGTAATTTTCAAATATTACATGCAACATAGCGCGGCAAGCTGGATACAATGGTAACACTGGAAGATTAGCTTAAATGAGCAGAAAGAGCTCTTCATCATGCATGGACAATGAACTATCAGCAGCAACACAAACTAATCATCCATTTTCATTCTTACCAGCTGCAAACTATAATTCTTGTGCCATCTCTTGAATGAATAGCAACGTCAAATTCTGTTACACTTGCCTCACAGAAGGTATCCAGACAGAGACCATGCTATCTCTTAACCTTCTTTGGCTTAATTCTCTTGACAGCCATGTAAGTGACAGCAGCAGAGAGAGAATACCTGCCAAAAAAAAAGAAATTTGTTCAGATTTGAAAAGATCACACCTGGTAAATTTGTAAACATTCAGCTGTTTTATACACCAAATGCGATAAACACTAGTCTGTTTGGTTGCCAGCTACATCTTAATTTGATCTTCATTATCTATACATTTGTTAAATCTATACATTTGTTAAATTTCCTTGAAATTTGAAATGCAGGGAACTTTGCTCTGAAATTCCAGTCATGCATAAAATTGGTACATCCAATCATCATTCATTTACTAGTCTCTGATCAGCAAATTGAAAAATGGAAAAGCAACAACAAATGCTACAACCAGATTTCTCAAAAAGAAGTTAAGTTGTAGTTAATATTGGAAAACAAAAACAGGTTGTAGACGGTTAAAAAATGACAAACTGTCGAACGAATAGCTCAAACGCTATGTAGGCCCCACCAAGGGCAAAATGATCATTTAACATGACCAACAGACTCATCAGAGCCATATGAGTCTAAAAATTGACTTAAAAATCTACAAAATTCTAAGTAAAAAATAGGGTGAAAAACATGACTAAATCCAGATCAAAAGACAGCAAGCTTGGCCAACCTCGCACCAACAAGAGGTTAACTAACCCCACACCAGCGCAAGGTTAGCTAGTGGCCTATGCCACGTCACTTAATAGCAACCTCTACCATCAAATTTGCTGCATTAATAGCAGTAGATTATGGTGGGGACATTTCCCTTGGGAACGACAAGCTTAACCTCGTGCCCCCACAACTCTGCGACACTGGGTAACAAAAAGCTGTAGCGCACGTGATTGGGGCCACCTCATTAATATCTTAACCCCGCACGCCCACCATTTCATGGTGCGGGTTAAAGATTTGCCCACATTTTGGTGGCACGCAGCTGTGAAAGCTAAAAATGACAATAAATGTCAAATAGATGCGTGGTCAGGGTTCTCTTAGGCTCTGTTTGGTTTGAGAGAAAGTGAGAGAAAGGAAAGTGAAGTGTGAGAGAAAATGGGTTTCCACTGTTTGTTTTGAAAGAAAATAAAAAAAAAGAAAAAGAAAATAAACTTTCCTGTAGAAAAATCCTTGTATCTTTTTTCTTTCCCCCTTTGTCTCCGCTGCCCTAGTGAAAACGAAGGAGAGCGACGGAAACGCCTTGCTCGTCGCCTCCCCGATCTCTCGCGTCTTCCTCCAAAACTCGAGTCCTCGTTCTCTCGCCTCCTCGTTCTCTCCTCTCTCTCTCTCTCTCTCTCTCTCTCTCTCTCTCTCCATGGAGCCCTAGTTCGATGTCGACAAAACTCTCGACGCCGATCAAATCCCAGTCCGACGCTGATCATATATGCTGAAGATTTGAGTTCTCCTCTCAGATCTCTTTCCTGTGAAAATGAATCTAGCAAAGAAAAAACTCCATGATTCATCAGTTGAGGTAATTTTTTTTCGATTTTTATGGTATTAGATATTATAGTTGCAACTAGTACAATTGAGACTTCAGCCCTTATTTGATCTATGTTGTTGTATTCTAAACTTGGGATAAAGGGCAATGGAGGAAGCATTTTTTGAAGTAGTAGTTGTTGATATTATTCACTTTTAATTTCTTGCAGAGGTTCACTAATATCTATTGACATTCTGTCTTTAATTAGTATCAATATTCAGAATTTGTATATATAGATGATTTGTAGATTCTTCAACCTGTATATTGGCAACTTTGAGTTTTGGGGTATATTATCAGAAACTAACAATCTGCATCATATATTAGCAATATTAATATAATTCTCAAGTACTGAATGTGCAATACCCAACATAGGCATCTATTGTTGAAAATAGGAAAACAAATGGATGATGTTCTATCTGAAATACGTGTTTTAACTAATTCCTAAATGTATGGCACTCTTGTATATATCGACAAACATAGTGTTTGGCACATGTACGCGCGCACAAAAATAAGCATTCGTATGTAATACAACTTGCCATTCAATTAATACATTACCTTTGGCAACGGAAATAAACATAACAAAATACTTGTTTGTGTGTCCACTAGATACATTGGTTTTTTGTTTAGGAACTTGACGCATCAACTAAAGCTTATTCGTGGTCTTTCTTATCTCTAGTGTGTCCACTGATATGTGGAGAGATTATTAGAAATATTTTCATTCTTCAAATAAAAAGTAAATGTGCTTTATTTGCTCTTTGTGTTTTCATTATATTTTGTTAAGTTGCATTTAAATGGGTATTCTCTCCATACTTTGTATCTAGTTGATTTCTACTAAGGGCCTGTTTGGTTATTTCCTAAAAAACCAAAAAATAGAAATGAAAACTAAGAAATCTCAAAAAGTACAATTTTACACATTTTCATCCCTAAAACTCACCCACAACATCTAATAAAATATTATTTTTATCCAACAACTCATCCACCACATCTAATAAAATATTATTTTCATCCAACAACTCATCCATCACATCCACCAGATCTAATAAAATATTATTTTCATCCACAACATCACTCAACTTATCTCATCTCATATTTAAAAATCACTCACATCATCCAATAAGATTGTGACAACTCATCTCATCTCATTAACATTTCATTTCTTTGTTTTCCTCCCAAAAAGCTAGGAAAATAATTTCCTTAAGTGTGGGTCACATCATCCAATAATATAATGACAACTCATCTCATCTCATCTATTTTCTTATTTTTAAGAAATAACCAAACAAAAAAAACAACCTATTACAAGAAATAAGTTTCATATAATTCATTTCCTTATTTTTTCTGCCAACCAAACAACATCAAAATAAGTTTTCTTAAAAAAATCACTCACATCATCCTATAATAAGGTGACAACTCATCTCATCTCATCTCCATTTCTTTGATTTCCTTCTTTTTTTAGCCAACCAAACAATCCCAAAACCTATTTTTCTTAGAAATAGGTTTCCTTTTCTTTGATTTCCCTCTTTTTTTAGGCAAACAAACAGCCCCTAACACTACTACTGCTAATGACATAAATGGGTATTGCTCTTTGTGTTTTCACTTTGTATCTAGTTGTGTTTTCACTATATTCCTGTGTGATGTCCTGATAATATTCCTGTGACATGCCGTAAGACATTTGCTTGCGACTCCTTGCTCATTTACGTTCTCATCTTAAAAAAAAGATGCACGCCTTTGTTAGCAATCCCATGCTGCAGATAGTTGATTTCTACTAATCTTTTAAGTAATGTTGCATATTAAAAGACAATGGATTGGTTTAGCATCTTTATTTTGTTCTGCCTTCAGTAGCTCATCAAACATACCCAGAATGGAACATAGTAAAAAGAAAAAAATTAACCAATAAGTTTAGGTAAACTATTATTTCTCTGAGTCCTGATGGTTGTGTTTCAGCATTCAGACAGATATTTCTCTATGACCAGCTAAACATTTACTAGTCGCAAGACCTCATCTTGAATTTAAAGAACTACATTTCTCATAACAGCAAAGTTCAAGTACCTGCTAAAATTAATCATATCTTTTTGCGTGAACAATGCAGATTAATTGTCAAAAGTCAATAAAGAAGGTTGATATTTAGTTACATTACAAAGATTTTGCCGATACCGGAAAACTAAAAATGCTGATTAAAGGATCAGTAATTCAGGATTAATTCCACAATAGAAACCAAATGCTAGTTCTTGGCGACTTTATAAATTAGTTTATTACTTGCATAAATTTATGCTGGTAGATGTAAGTAGTAAATAACATAATGGTAGAATTATCAGTTGTAGAGTGCATGGATTATTTTAATCATGATGAAATAGTATGTGATCATTATTACAATTCATGATTGCAAAATTTAACCAGCTCCTTTGGATTTGAGCCTAATAACGCAACTTGCTGGTACTTCAGTGTATACAATATAAATTCATTTGAGCGTAATATCATTAAGATGTGTTTAAAATTTCGTACGACAAAAGTGTTGTTCATTGTTGTTTTTTATGTGATTCTGTTCATTGCTTTGTTCGGTGACATTGCTATTGCCATGTGGATGTTGTGGTTGCTTGTGAGGATGACGAAAATAATGACATTGACATTTCACTGGTCTCCGTATACTTCAAGTAGATGACTCGAAGATTTTACTGAAGATACTAAAAAAAAGAACTGAAATCAGAACTATGTTACGAATGTGATTTATTTAGAATACCAGTTCCTGTATAACGTTGAATTTTCTGGGCAAGATATGCTATTATCTTGTACATTGATCCGTTATATCCTTGTTTCCAATACCTTAATAGAGACGGCCAGATGCCTCAGTTTCATTGTTATTACCAGTTCCTGAATGTGATTTTACACTCTAATTACATGTTTGCATTTTACTACCTAGTTCATAAGTTTAAGGAGAGATACTTGTGCATGTGTGCTTGCACGCATGCGTGCACGTGTGTGTGCATGTATCTACACCCTTGGACAACATAGCCTAATGGATTGCACCTAGGATTTAGGGTCGGACCAAGCAACAATATTGGCATAGTTTGTGTCACCGCAACATCTACACCCTTGGACAACGCATGAATTTCAACCTTAAAACTAGAACATTTGCCAACATAAGCACACAACATGTTTGTCCTCTTGATTCCTAATAATGCATCCCACAGCCATAGAGTCACCAATGCAAGAGCCATCCACATTCAAAGCCAAAGAGCCATGAGCAGGTGGAGTCCAGAAGCAGGAGAACAAAGGTTTGGGTTTTGGTTGTCTAGGATTAATGCCAGTAGAGAGCAGGGAGTTAACGCCAAAAAGGGATGATCTCTTCATAGGCTTAACTTTAATATCTACGAGTTGTAAGATATCAATCACAACAAATCTAGCCTTCTTGTAATCTATATTTACCTGCCCATAGATGGAGTTATTTTTGAAGCTCCAAATCCGCCTGCAGATAGTCATACAAACCAGTTTCTCTAAGCATCTTCAGATTATATTCTACGTATTTGAATTTTTTTTGAATTAATTTCAGGGGATGAAGGATGCGAGATCAATGTTTTGATGGGCTCACTAGTCAAAAACCAAGGACTGCGGCATATTTCTCTCTCTCTCTTTGGTTAAAATCTTCTATATAAAATTGATTGTAATAAACTTTGTTGGTTAAGATTTTCTATATGAAATTGATTGTAATAAATTGTGTGACTAGAAATGGATTATACTTTATATTAGGAATATCATGACATTTATTTTAGATTTGTTTTGGTTCTTTAATTGACCATTCTTTCTGTAAATATTATGTGTGCTAAATGTTGTTCTTTAATTAGTGGAATTGTGTTTGTGCTTCTGTTTGTTAATATTTACAAACTCGATGTTGATGGCCACTCAAGTTTTTGTGAAAGGAAATTGCTATTTTTTTAAATACACGTTTATTAACCTGTTACTTCCCAAGATATGTCATTGTAAATTTGACTTAATTTTCCTGAGTTAAGATTGTGCAAACATGTTCAGTAACTTATAAAATTTTTCAAAATATGGTAGAATCACAATTTAATTTAATTATTTTTATAAATTGTTTAAAATCTAAATCTAATTCTAAAAGTATGAATTAAAATTATGTTGTGATAATTTTCTTCCTCATTTTCTCAGAAAGGTAACCAAACAAGAGAATGATTTTCATATGAATTTTCTTCTAACTTTCATTACAATATTCTTTCTAACCAAACAATAGAAAGAATATCATTTTCTTTTCTTTTTCTTTTCCTTTCTTTTTACTTTCTCTTTCCTTTTCTTTTCTCTCCCTTTCTCTCAAACCAAACATAGCCTTAAAGAACTGTCTGTTCTCATTAAAAACTATTCAAACCGACAGTTCGTGCAAGGATTTAACCTCACGTAAGGCCTTAACCTCATGTAGTGACCCTGAGTGCCTGCAGCCTTCTACAAAATAGTAAATGTTGATTTGACCACATTAACCTCGTGTTGAGGGCTAATGTCTCCATACAAGCCCTGTTTGCCTACAATACAGACCCTTCGCCTCTGTGAAAGGGGCTGGAATTTTTGCTCTCAAGTTCAGCATTTTCTCAGCTATTGGCTCTTGCCTTTCTAAGTTGCTTTCCAACTTTTTAGCTTCTTCAAGCATGGCTCATTGCCACCATTAGCTTCCACATTGAGGTTCTCCTTCTCGACGGGTTCCTCTAACACCCCCAAGATTAACCTTCATCGAAACTCCCTTTGAAACCAAATCCTAACAACTAGCGTTCGCCCAGTCAATAGAGCAGCAATCAAGTATCTTTTGGCACACATCCTCAGAATCAACAAGGGAAGCATACCTTCTCTTTCTTTTCAGAATTCAAGCCTAGCAACAATGAACACAACTTCTCCCAAAAAGGAGGTGAACACCAATTATAATAAACTTGTTAGCAAATGAAGGAAAAAATGGCAGCACAATCTATCAAACATTGGCAATAAAAAAGGGTACACATTAAATATTTGCAAGAACATGTGGATATGATGTTGCAAAATGATTTCATTTATTTTTCTTAAACTTTGGTCTCAATCTCTCTGCAACTTGTTAGAAATAACAGTGTTTTAAAGGCAATGCACCTCAAGCGCTCAGGCGAGGCGATATTTTAACTCAGCGCCTTGCATATTGCCAGACAATGAATGTTGTTATAACTAATATAAGACTATAATACTCAACCCTTACCATTACTTCGTAGTTTTGGTGTAATGGTTAGAGGACTTAATTTAACATGGTATCAGAACAATCCAAGTTCAAATATTGCTAGCCATGAATTTAATGTCGATTCTAAAAAATTTATTACCACTACGTGAGTCCAATTTTTCAATCCATAAAAAGAGCGCTCAAACTGTAAGGCATGTTAGAATTAATATGAAACTATAATCCTCGACTATCACCATAACTTCGAAGTTTTGGTGTAATGGCTAGAGGACTTAATTTAAGAAATATTACTAAAGTGATCACTTTTTGGCGCCTCAAGGGCTCGCCTTGGCGCCTCGTGACTTTGCCTTGGCGCCTCATGGGCTCATCTAAGGCATGTGATGCAAGGCGTGAGGTGTTTGTCTCTGTTTCAAAATTTTGAGAATACGAAAGGTGTATGATAAGTAAAGTTTGTTTTAGTTATTGGATTTTGTGTTTCTTTTTACATCGTCTATTTTTTGCTATTTTTTGTTGAAATGAACTTTATTACCTACATCATTTTGAGGATATGCCACAATTTGAACCTTAAAGTTCAAAGTTTGCTACTTAATTATGTGTTAGCAATTATTAGTTAATACTACTATTCAATGTTTGTTACTTACTACATTTGTATGGTTTATTTATTAGACTTGTGACTTTGAAAATTCGGATGTGATTAATTTGTCTTGTTGCTATTTATTGATTCTTGTATATTATTTGTAATGTTTATAAATTTTTGGAACATTTATAGCCTTTGTTCACTCAATTGATCGCTTTTTTTGGTGTCTCTCCTCAAGCAACATAGGACCTAATCACCTTGACCTCGCCTTTACTTTTAAAACACTGAAAAAAATATTTTTTCCATTAAGCACACAATAAATGCTAAATAAAGCAAGCCAAAATTAGAATTAGACAGTGTTATAACTGTGGGGATTAATCTCATACGACAAGGTGGTGCAAGAGAGGTGCATATGTGTTCAAGTGCAATGAAGAGGAGAATATAGCAATTAACTATTGATCTCATCTACGACCCCAATAGAAAGAAGGTAGATAGATCTCTCTAATTCTCGACAAGTTATTTTGAATGCAAACGCACTTTTTCCTTTGGTCATTTTCTCGTTGAAGGATGGAACTCTTTTTGTTGAGTTCATGAAGGTCAAATTTTCTAAGCATTTTACGATTTTTTGGCTAGGCAAGAAATATTGTTCCTTTGGACAAGTCTTATTTTCTTGTGGAATTCCCTTCTATTTATCGTTTGTCTGAGGTCATTGAGGGAATCACTAGCTTTGAGAAGTTTTTTGGCCGATTTCCAATGTGGAGAGAAAATTTGGGAACAAAGGTTGTTAACTCATATTACTATTTTTGAATTAAAATAAAAAAAACTTTTTATTTTTGGTCCTATGAGGCAGTGAGTAAGATAGTAGGGAGTTTTGGAAAGTAGGTCTCAACATGCAAGAACGTCAAGGTCAAGATGAATGGATATGATGAGGGTTCTAGTTCAAGTCAATGCCCAAGAAAATATCCCTAAAACAATTATCTGCCCATACAAACCTCAAGTGGATGAATTGACTAGGGAAGTACAACTTGTAATCACTGTCATTGGTGCTGGAATGTATAGATCGGAACGGAAGGTATGTATTTTACGGGATTAAAAGATCAAGGAAAAATCCCAATGGAAACTTTATGGGTGGATCAACAAGTGACTCTAACATCATCGGAGAACCAAGTAGTGGTTGAGATCAACAGAGAAAGTTGTATGAGTAATTATACATTCGAAAAGGGAAAACAAGTAATTGATCACAATTTGAATTTGGCAATCTTTGGACATTAAAATGTAAGGTGAAGATATTATGCTGAAATATCATAGTGCTGAGTGAGCTGCCTGCCGAGCATCAAGTCACCGAATAACCCTTCACAATTCAAGAGTGCGTCACTTACGTCTTTTTTTTTGGGTCACTAAGGGGCAACCCATAGGTTTAGTAACCTTGTGAAATCCAATCTAATTTGTAAAGGCTCTTTCTCTTTATCTTTAATAACTTTTCGATGTCTTTCTCTTTATCTTTAATAACTCTTCCATGCCTCAACAAGTCACTTTCCCTTATCTTTTGTGGATTCCTGGGAAGACTCAAATTTCTTTCCTTTCTCTGTGAAGGGTTTATGGGCTATAAATTATCAAAATGTATCTAACGAATTAGCCACAGATCAACCTGTTATAGATTTTCCTTTTAGGGTTGTTGAAAAGAATGGAAGGGCAAAAAGGTCCTTATAGAAAAGTTAACATAGGAGATATTTTCAAACAAAAATTTAGAGCAGGACAATTCAGCAAATTATACTGCTCCTTTCACGAGAGTAGAGAGCGTGAGTACTTCTGAGCATTTTCCTAAAGATTCCACATCCATTACTTTTTTCTAGACAATCTAGATTTACTAAGAGAAGCTCCCAATACGAGAAGAAATTACCTCGCAGAGCTACTTTCAGCCATAAGAATAGTTAAAGATGTCGTTCTTCTGTAAGGTCTTGATTTGGTTAGCCTTCTATAAACTAAATTAGCTTCTACTAGTGAAAGAGACTTTAAGCTCACTAGAGGGCTTAAGTTTACTCATTGGCCAGTTGGAATCTTCTGATGTAAAGATGTAGTTTTGGTAGGATGGAGTAGCTCTTTTTCTCTTAAGAAGTCATATGCAGGGATCTTATATGTGGCAATCAATATTTTGCATCTCTCTTCTAATTGGAGTTCTGCTTTTACGTCTGTCTAGACATTGAGGGAGGAAAAGGAGGTCCGTTGGTGGGAGTTAAACAGAATTACAGAGAATTTTTTATAATCCATGAGTGTCAAGTGGGGACTTCAATGTTACTCTTTGCTCTGGTGAAAGAAGTGGGAAATGAGGCTCCTTGAGAGAAAATAATGACTTCAGAAACCTTGTTAATTCCCTTAACCTGATTAACCTTCCCCTTAATGCGGATCCTACACTTCGTCTTATCACAAAGTGATAGGGATCACTATACCCAATTCTACTATACCCAATTCTACTGCAGAGGGACTTGACATCGTAGATCTCATTGAGATATCAGCAGATTCTAATCAGTTTGAGATAAGGGCTGATCTTACTTAAATAATGTTATGATAAGAATAAAGTGATTGATAGAATTAAGATCGCTAAGATTTGATTTGTTTAGAGATAAACATTTACATATTTTTAGATAAGATTTGATTTGTTTAGTGATAAGATTTGATTTGCTTTTAGATAAGATTTGAGTTATTTTCAACTCTATAAAAGGGAGGAACTTTTATAAGATAAGGAGTGAATTTTGAATAAGAATTATTGATCAAAGAAATTTTTAGAGTGATTCCAATTATGTTTTTTAATCCTCTCGTGAATAGTATCGCAAACAGTGTCATGAACAGCAACTCTCATAAACAACGCCTCGTTAACAATGCCTTGAATAGTGCCGGTGTTCTCGACGTTGCAATCTCATTCATAGATTTGATCCCTACAAAATTCTACAGTGACAGAACTACAAAACTCGGATCTAATCCCTTATTCCAATTTAATCAGATTGCTTATATTGCGATTAATTAAAATTGTTGCATCTTTTATCTTATATTGAACTAACCCTTTTATTTTAAAACTCTTTCGCAAGATTTAGCTAATAAGAATTTGACTCCAATGCTAAGTACTCAATTAGGATTTGTAGACTGTGCTCGACGTTTCATGCCTCAGGTTTATTGCGAACACATTCCTTATTTGTTGTAGTTTTTGCATCATTTATTACTATTAGTTGTTAGTTCACAATGTTTGATATTTAAAGTTATTTTTCGCTGCAATTTTAGTGTGAATTTGCATTTACTCTACATATTAGTTCGTTTCATCACTTTTTCTAGAACTTACTAGATCGTGCTACGTCAGATTGATATCAAAGCCTAGGTTTAAAATCATTAGCAACCAAAAAAAATTATCATTATAAAGTGTAAGGAGTGTCATGTCAATGATGCTAATCCTAATTATTACCACCTGCATGTTTGTAGTAATCAATGTTTCCACAAACTCTGGATCAAAATCTTAGATGCAACTAGGCCTCTTCCACCACCTTAACCTAAGGTGTAGGTTAGTTTTATTTTATTGTTAAAAAAATAAAAAAATAAACTTTTTTAGTTTATTCAATTTTAGAAAAAGCTTTATTTACAGTTGACTTGATTTAGGCGAATTTAATTTTAGGAGAACTTGATTTTTTTTAGGACAATTTATTTCCAGCTTACGTAAAAAAAAAGAAAAATTACAGCTTAGTTTAATTTTTTCTCTTTAATTCTTTTTCTATTATAGGTTGCTAATTGTATGTAGTTACGTAGCAGAACGATCTATATGGCTAAACCAAATATAATGAAACTCTAGATAAAATCCTGAAAACTCTACAAGATTTTAACGCGCGAGTCACTAAACTCGAAGCCAATCAGTTAGAGGGTAACAACCAGGATAGGGATGAACATCCTAGAGATAACCCTAGAGTACGAAACCCAAATAATAGACTTCACCTTCCTCCTCTTAGACGGAATTTAGATGGAGGCTAAGAGCATAGGAATAGGTCCGATGATATAACGAAGCGAGTTAAAGTAGAAGCATCTTCCTACGACCCCCAAGCTTTTAGTGATTGGATGGTAGACATGAACTACTATTTTGACTGGTATGACATGTCCGACGGTTGTAGGGTTAGATTCACGAAAATGAAGTTGTCTGGCCTAACAAAAATTTATTGACCTCGATTGAAAGACAACTAGAGCATTTAGAACGCCCATCTATAGAATTTTGGGGCAAGATGAAAGAAAGATTAAAAGAAAAATATTTACCCATCGCCTATAAGACCTAATTGTTATATCAGTTAAGCACCTTGCGGCAAGGTAGTCTATTCATCCAGGAGTATATGAGCAAATTTGATGAACTAATGGTTCTTTGTGATATCCTGAAAAACCTTAGTGTTACTTTGTCTAGGTTTCATACAGGTCTTAGGGCAGACATCAGGAGAGAAATGATTCCTCATACAATAACCTCGTTAAAACATGCCTATCAAGTTGCTCAAGATTTCGAGCAATATCTCAAGACACCTAGCACTAATAAGTTCTCTAACCCAATAGGAGAGTCGTTTAAAAAACAAATAGATAACAAGTTAAAAAGTTATAATAATACGTCTATAGATCAAAAGGGAAAGAATCAAAAGGGAAAGGACCGTGGGTAGCTCCACAAAGAAAGACGAGAAACCCAAACCGTGTTTTAATTGTGAGGGTATAGGACACTATGCATACTAATGCCCTAGTCGTAATTTACACCTAGGAACAGGTAGCCAAGAAACAGAAGAAGATGATGAAGACGAGGAAGAAGACATTTACGAGGTTAATAATAAGGATAGCGATGCTGATGAGATACTAGCCACCTCTTTAGGTGTTATGAGGTGTACGTTAGCAACAACACGAAATGAAGATGATTGGCGTAGGAACTCTATCTTTAACACCTACTTTAAAGTTAATGAGAATGTATAAGCTTGTAATAGATGGACATAGTTGTGTCAATGTAATAGACAAGTCAGCACTTGAACACATGAATCTAAAGCCAAAACCACATCCGCAGCCCTATAGTACCACTTAGGTAGATAAAACCGCTATACCTGTATCCCATACATGTTTAGTTCCTATTCAGTAGTCTAGCTATTCAGACCACATTTAGTGTGATGTCCTCCCTATAGATGTTGTCCACGTTCTATTAGGACGACCTTGGCTATACGATGGAGATGTTACTAGTTTCGGAAGGTCAAATAACTTAGTTTTCATTTTCAATAGTGAAAAGATAATCTTAAATTCGATAAAACCAAAAGAACCTAAGAATGCTAAAGGTAGCACTCCACCTAGGAAAAGTCAACAAAACAAATTTTCTCACATTTTAACTCAAAAGGAATTCGTTAGGGAGAGCGCCCCAGAAGGTTTTATGTATGTGATTGTGGCCATTAGCGAGAGCACTATTAGTGAACCACCAAAACACTCCCAAAATTCGTCAAATCCTTTACAATTATAAGGATATCATGCCTAATGAGCTCCCTGATGAGTTACCTCCAATGCGAGATATCCAACACGTTATAAATCTAGTGCCAGGGGCCACCTTACAGAATTTGCCACATTATAGGATGAACCCTACTAAGCATGATGAGTTACACCGTCAGGTAGATGAATTATTGCGAAAAGGCTTCGTGAGGGAGAGCTTGAGTACTTATGTTGTTCTTGCATTGCTTACCCCTAAGAAAGACAGTAGTTGGAGTATGTGTGTAGATAGTCAAGCGATTAATAAGATCATTGTTAAGTATAGGTTTCCTATTCCTAGGCTAGATGACCTATTAGATGCCATAGAAGGATCCAGTATATTTTCTAAGATTGATCTTAGGAGTGGGTACCATCAGATTCGTATCCATGATGGTGATGAGTGGAAAACCACATTTAAGACTAAAGACGGGTTGTGTTTGAATGGTTAGTTATGCCCTTTGGATTATCCAATGCATCTAGCACCTTTATGAGGTAATGTCACAAGTTTTGCGTTCGTTCCTAGGAAAGTTTGTTGTCGTATATTTTGATGATATTTTAATATTTAGCAAAACCCGGAAGGAATATATGTTTCACTTAATACAAATTTTAGACGTCCTTTGTAAGGAAAAGTTACATGCCAATCTAAAGAACCGTGAATTCATGTCTACATCAGTCAACTTTCTAAGTTTTGTAGTCTCTAGTGAAGGAGTATCAAATGACCCTGATAAAGTTAAAGCTATTAGAGAGTGGTCTACTCCTAAGAACATTCATGAAGTCAAAAGCTTTCAAGGTCTGGCTACATTCTATAGGAGATTTGTCAAAAAATTTAGTACCGTTATGTCCCCAATTACAAATTGTCTTAAAAAAAGAGAATTCTACTGGACTAAGTCTGCTACTAGAGCATTTGTGAAAATTAAGGAGAAGCTTACCACTGCCCCAATATTATGTCTCCCTAATTTCTCTAAGGTTTTTAAGGTTGCATGTGATGCATCAAGAGTAGGTATAGGAGGAGTGTTAAGTCAAGAGGGTCACCATGTAGCTTACTTTAGTGAAAAAGTAAATAATACTCAACAACCCTACTCGACCTATGATAAAAAAATTCCATGATGTAGTACAGAGTCTTAAGTATTAGCGTCACTAATTGTTACCTAAGAAATTCGTCCTATTCTCTGGCCATGAAGCCCTACAATACTTGAATTCTCAAAAACAATTAGGGTCTAGACATATTAAATGAGTAGAATTCATTTAGGAGTACACATTTGTACTTAAACACAAATCCAATGTAGAAAATAAAGATGCTGATGCACTAAGCACGATGTTTTGTATATTAACCACGATAAGTGTACAAGTAATTGGATTTGAACACATCTTAGGGGAGTATCCCGCTTGTAGAGATTTTGGTGATATCTACACTTCTCTGACACATAACCCACCTGAAAGTACGGTAGGTTTCACTATCATAGATGGTTATTTATTTAAAGGTACCCGATTGTCCATCCCCAACACGTCACTTAGGGATCAACTTATTTGGGAGTTACACGTAGGAGCTGCAAGACACTTTGGTTATGATAAGACAATTTCTATGGTCGAGGATAGATTTTATTGGCCTAGTGTTAAGAGAGATGTTACACGAGTAGTGTCACACTATAGGGTTTGTCAGGTAGCAAATGATAGTAAACAGAACACTAGATTATATATACTTTTACCCATACCATTTACACCATGGCAGGATTTGAGTATGGATTTTGACTTACGAGTTACCTCGAACTATTAGAAAATATGATTCTATTTCTGTGGTTGTGAATAAGTTTTTCAAGATGACACACTTTATTCCCTACAGCAAGACATCTGAGGCGTCCCACATTACTTATCTTTTTATGCGAGAGATCGTTAGATTACATGGTTAATGGTTTACCTAAGACGATAGTTTTTCATAGGGACATTAGATTTGTTAGTCACTTCTGGTGCACGTTATGGAAAAAGCTAAATACAATGCTACAATTTTCAACTGCATATCACCCTCAAATTGATGGTCAAACCGAGGTAATTAATAGGAGTTTGGGAAACTTGCTTAGATGCCTTGTAGGAGACCATATGAAAGCTTATGATTTGGTTTTATCTATGGCAGATTTCATATATAATAACTCTATAAATAGATCCACAAGCCATTACAGGTTGTCAACTTAGGAAACCTATAAACTTAGCAACGATTCCTTTTGGATCCTAGGTTTAGTGCTTTAACAGACTCATTTGCACTGCATATGCATAACTTGCATCTAGAAATTAGGCAAAAAATTGCTTTAAGTAATGAAACTTATAAACTGGTTGCGGATAGTCATAGATGTGTGCAGGAACTCGCAGCAGGTGATTGGGTACGACTTGAGAGGTTCCCACTAGGAACTGTGAAAAATCTTCATGCACGGTGAACTGGTCCCTATCGTGTCATTAGGTGTATTGGACCAAATGCTTATGAACTAGATCTGCCAAAGGAGATGGGTATAAACCCAGTTTTCAATATAGATTATCTAGTTTCCTATAATGAGTCAATGAATATAGCAGTTTCTGATGAAGCCACTCCACCTTCAGCCAGCTTACCACCACCGTCTATTATGCCTTCTAATACAAGGCCACAACTAGATGTGATAGTGTAGATTTTGGATGATGAGATTGTATCGATTGCCGACAGAGGATTTCAAAGATATTTGATTCGTTGGCATGGACATCCACCTTTAGAAGACTCTTGGCTCCAGATCGAAGAAAAGCTCAAAAGCTCAAACAAGAGTTGCTCGAGGAGTATCAGCTTCAACATTCATCAGAGGAGAATCTTTCCAAGCCGAGGAGAGTTGATAGGGATCCATATACCCGATTCTACTCCAGAAAGACTTGACATCGTAGATCTCATTGCGATATCATCAGATTCCATTGAGTTTGAGATAAGGGCTGATATTGCTTAGTTATTATTAAGATAAGAATAAAGTTATTGATAGAATTGAGATTGTTAAGATTTGATTTGTTTAGAGATAAGCATTTACATGTTTTTAGATAAGATTTGATTTGTTTTTAGATAAGATTTGAGTTATCTTCAACTCTCTATAAAAGGGATGAAACTTTTATGTAATAGGGAGTGCATTTTGAATGAGAATTATTGATTAAAGAGATTTCTAGAGTGGTTCCAATTGTGTTTTTAAGCCTCACGTGAACAGTGTTGTGAATAGCACCGTGAACAGCGACCCCATGAATAGCGCCTCTTGAACAGTGTCGTGAACAGTGTTGTTGTTCTTGACATTGCAACCTCATTCACAAATTTGATCCCGACAGAATTCCACAGTGACAGGGAACTACAAAACTCAGATCTAAGCCTTTATTCCTATTTAATTAGATTGCTTATATTGTGGTTAATTAGAACTGTTATATCATTGATCTTATATTGAACTAACCCTTTTATTTTAAAACCCTTTCGCAGGATCTAGCTAATAGGAATTCGACTCCAACACTAAGCATTCAATTAGGATTTGTGGATTGTGCTCGACGTTTCATGCCTCAGGTTTATCGCGAACATTCCTTATTTGCTGTAGTTTTTGCATCATTTGTTACTATTAGTTGTTAGTTCATATTGTTTGATATTTAAAGTTACTTTCCGCTACAATTTTAGTGAGTTTGCATTTACTCTGCATAATAGTTCGTTTAATCACTTTTCCTAGAACTTGACAGATCGTGCTACGTCACAAAGTCAGCCCCATCTTGGCTTTAGACTAGATAGATTTCTAATATCTTCTATTGGGATTCTAAGTTTCCTTGGTGGATCAAATTCTATTTAAACCTGAACTTGCCCCGATCAATCAACTAACTGGCAAGTGCATTAACAATAGATCTTTGTCGGTTGACTGATTCTACGACTAAAAATTATTTGTTGGTCGATCAAAATCTACGACCAAAACTATGATTGAACTTCAGATCAGTCAGTTTCAAGTCATAGAGAACACCCCAACCTTTCCAAAAACATGTTATAATAGTCATTCTGATGTCAGAGTAAAAAAATATGACTCGAGCAATTTCCAAAGCTTTTCAGCATTAGTATAACCTGCACAGTTCAACTCAAAAGTCCTTTAATTATATACAAATACTTGTTCTTGATCAAACCGGGTTAAATGCTCGGATAAGGCCATAAATTTGGTCACCACAACCTAATGAAATAACTAAGCAAACAATTTATCATAGAAAAATATGGAAAGCATAAGAAGCATGTGCACATATACTCCACACACGCCACAGGATGCAAACATAATGTCAACAACATGCCGAATTCTTAAAATGTAAAATGCGTGGCATAGAACCATATGAATAGTACTTCAATGTGTTTGTATATAATGGACAACATGCCGAATTCTTAAACATGATGTCAACAACACATCTAGCGAGAAGGTAGGAAAGTAGAATGAAAAGAATTCACTAGTTTAAAATACATACTTTTTTTAATCAAGTAACTAACCAAACAAGCAAAATCTGAAAATTCTAAAAATTACATCATATTATACAAGCTTATGGTGCTTGATGGCAAAGATAGGTGGTGTACGAGGGCATGATCTCCCAGTTTTCCTCTCTCTAAATATGTGTCATGTGTATGTATGCATGCATGCATGTGTTTGCGTGCGTGTGTATAAGCCTAATAGTAGCTAATCAAACAAGTAAAATCTGAAAGTTCTACAAAATACGTCATATTTGACAAACTTATGGTGTCTGATGGCAAAATTAGCTGGCGTACGGGGGCATGTCCTCCCAGTTTTCCCCCCTCTCTATATATGCGTGTGTAATGTGTATGTATGCATGTGTCTGCACGCATGTGTGTATATAGGCCTAAGAAGTTGCCCTTACCAACGAAGTGTCTACCCTTAATTAGTGAGGCAAGGTTTTAAATGTCGGCCGATATGTCCGACATGTCGACCGACATATCGGTTTGAGAGCTTGACCAACACGACATGGACGTTTTCAACTCGTATGTCGGTTTTCAGGGCCAAATCGGAAATATCAGGATCATATCCGGGCATATCGGTCTATTTTTTAGTTTTGAAAAATCGGTCGCTATGGTACTTTTTTTTAAAATCTGTTTTTTGTTATCGGGTTTGGATTTAGTAATAAATACCCAAACCCGTTTGACCCGTTCTCATGTTTAAGGGTTTCTTATGAACCCGATGGAAAGAATTTATGAACCCAAATCCATATATTATTTAGTTTTTTATATGTTTAGTCTATAGAATTTCTAAAGTATGCTTATATTGAATTTATGAATGCTTAGATTACATTTAGGACATGATATTATACATATGCGCACTACCTGATATGGCAATCCGATATTTAGTCAATGTCCCCCGATATATCCTCGATTTTCGCTATCCGATATGAATTTCAGCCATCCGACATGAACCTGACATCCGATATTTAAAACCTTGTAGTGAGGTGCTTAATTAGGCTAGTTATTAGCCAAAAATTCTAAATGACTATTAGCATTCAAGTAACATTCCTCTTCTATGAGGGAGTTCCGTAGTTTATGGGTGTTTTTTCAGCGTTGGACTAATTAATAACTAGGTCTCACAAAATTAAGTGTCATTTTTCATTTTATGAGAACAATTAATCATATTTTTAATGTTAAGCTAATCTAAATAATTCCTAATACTGATATGAGGATACTCTGATTAGATTTTAGATAGTACAATGATGCTTTCACCCCATCCCCCCCCCAACAAAAAAACCTCGCAACATTAATATTCAGGGTGATCTCTCAATGAAATTTATGAATTAATCGATCTCCAAAGGGCGCCTTCATCCAAAATTAGTCTTTATAAATAAATTGTCATAAACTTAAAACCACTTCCGTGACAACATTTTTACCACGAAATTTTATTTTCTAAGGAATAAATATATTATATCAGATATTATAGAAAACTTAGTAATGGGAGCTGAGGGGGTTATACTATTGACAGGTACCACCATAAACAATGCAAAGGGAATCAACTAGCCAAACATTCTAGTTTGGCCTGAAGGTGATGAGAGTGCCACAACACAAGAATAAAATGAAGGAGAACCCCGGGCAAAAGAATGCTCCAAATGGTGGTAGACATCCTCAAGAAATTTCTCATGCCATGAGAAGGACATGATAGAAGTGATTAGGATAACACAAAAGGTAGCAGAAAAGTAAGGTTGACGTTGTAATAAAGACAATAGAATAGAAGGTGCAAGGGGAAGAGATCATCATTCTCCTTATGATTCTTTTATTCTTTCTGATTTTTTAACATTATCACTTCTTCCATTATGCCAACAAAGGAAATCATTTTTTAAGGGGAAAGCAAGGGAAATAAATTTGTTGATTCTTTACCTCATTTTAGTTGGGGCCTACGAAAGTTCAAACATACTCTCCATGAATCCTCTCATCATGAAATCGGTCAGAAAAGTAATCATACACATACAATGTGCTCTTCAAAAGCAAACTATCACTAATCACAATTATAGAGATTGAACTATATCAACTGCGATGAACAATTTGATAGCACATATGAAGCTTATCAACAAAAAAGATGGGAAGCAGCTGTAAATAATAATAATAAAACCCAAAGGACAAGCTTACCAAGTTATGGTATAATTTCGATGATCTTGTGGCATTACTGAAAACTGGATTAAGGTGTTGACATCTTTAGGAACAGGATAGGGATTAGTTGCACTAGCATTTTCATTTATGTCTTCAATATATAAAGTATCATCTGGAAGACCGCAAGCACGAGCAATCATCGGAACATCAACATAAAACCACTGACCAGTTTTAGGATCATTTTCAGGAACGAAAATGCTTGGTTTCTCACTTCCACGAGCTACTCCAATAACTCTAACAGGAGGAATATTAGGCTCATTCTCCTGCATGTTTGAAGAAGCAACGTTACAATGAGAAGGAATTGATCAGCACATGGAATAAAGCTTTTAGAATGTTAAAGTTTGAAATATTTTCATGTGCCGTCATAAAAACATAATTAGCAGACAATACAGATTGAACAGCACAAATCAACGACCACATGCATGGACATCCAAGTAAACAATCATAGGTTTGTGTGCTACTATAAAATAATAACTAGTTATTTACAGTTACAAGTAAATTCAAGGCGTTTTCCATCATAATTTACTTGTATCTTCTCAGACAATATGGTTAAATGTACGGTCTTTAAAGCATCAATTGCAGAAGGATGATGCACCTCTAAAATGCACTCTAGGTATACTATATCTATGTAGCAACTTCTGCAGATAAATTTATTATGAAAAATTATGTCCTGAAATACAAATAAGAAGAATTGATGCTCTGTGTGTCAGCAAATTTTTATTATGTGTTCATGCAATTTAAATAGAACTAAGGCTACAGATTTAAACTACATTCCGTGCACCAATAACCAAAATCCTCTGAATAATATGCAACAACATCTTCTTTTATATGACATGAAACCACCATAAACATCCATGGGATTACTGAGCTATCTGTATTATTTATGTTGTTTCACATATGTTGTTTCACAAAAATTGGCAGTCATCTCAATTAAAAGGTGATGTCAGTTCACCTTATCAACTTTAGATTGCTTAGCCCAAAACTTCCACCAAAGCGTTTCCTTGTTTGGCTGAACCTCTGCTGCTCTTGATGCTGAAGAATGGCCATCTAAATCATTTATAGGCTTGTCGCGCCAACCACGAGGAACCCATCCTCTGTTAACAAGGATAGGTAGCTGCACACTGACAGGCGATTTCTTAATAATCAAAGTTCATATTGATAAACTTCTTCTATGGGAAGGAATAAGCTGTGAGTATTCAAGAATTTTCCAAATCAAAACTTAATGACTGTTATTTCATGTGACGTGTGTTCTTAGAAAGACCACACTAAAAGTGCAAGGCAAATATTCACAGAATTTTAGGAAATATGAAATGTGCAGAAGTTTCAATAGTGACCTAGAAGTTGGCAGTAATTATATGGATTACTGGCACTGTGTGTAATTCTTCAAATTTCATGGTGTTGGTTATATTAATAGAACTAGAGCACTTTGTTTAAGGTGCTTATGACATGACCTCTCTAAAGAAATGTTGACAGTGAATTTATACTTCTGCGCTCTACCTCAGTGTTCGAGCGATAGGCTTTTCCAGGACTAAATGTTTAATCTAAGAATTGTCTAGTAGCTGGAAGTAAGAGGGACTTGCTGGTTATAAGGGAGAACATACAAGCATTTAATTCCTAAGGCTTGTGATAAAGGGCCACAATGATTAACAACAGATAAATAACTACCTACCTATACAACACGAGCAATTTACATTCCCATAAAGAATACCTGTTATTGTCATCATATGTCTTTGGAATTAAAGGAGTAATAATGTAATATCCATTCTCCGTCACTCCAGAGATGCTTCTAGATCGAGGACCAACATAAATGGACTTTCCCTCTTCAAAATACCCCTCGCAAAAGACCCTTCTGAATTCCAAAGAATCCGAATTGTATTTTGAAGATGTATACTCTTTGTTCCACACTATGGGTTCCATCTCTAATCTCTTCCTCCTATATTCCAACATCTCCACCTGAAACAAAGAACACATAAAGCAAATCGTGACAAATTGCTATCAAGAATCGACTTTTTTGAAAAGTAAAACTGATCTAATACCTTCTCCTGCCTTCGGAGAATCTGCCAGGTTCCTAGCCCAAAGGTGATAGCGCCAGGTACAAATAGGAGAGATCTCGACCATTTTGCCCTTTCCTTATCTGCAAATGAAATAAAAACATTAGTAGAAAATTTAAGAGAGAGAGAGAGAGAGAGAGAGAGAGAGCACAACAGACCTTGAGCCTGAGATGCGGCGGTCTGCGATGGCGGGAGAGTTGATTCGGCGGTAGAGAAGGCAGAAAAATCGATCAGTTGTTGGGGAATTCGATGGCTTGAAAGGAGAAATTTTTGGCTTTTTAGGGTTTTAGAGAGAGAAGCCGCCATTGTTTGGATCAAAGCATTCGGTCCCCAATACTTCTATTTCTTTGGGTTCGTTGAAAGGTGGGCTGAGGGGGGTATCTGAGGCCTGTTTGGAAACTCCTTGCGGCGTGCTTTGGATGCAGGTGAAAGAGGGGACACGGAAGGAAGGAAAATAGATTAAGCATGAATTTTCATAGGACAAACTTCTAAAAACTACCATTTTTCAAAATTAATAAGTAAAATCGACCATTTATATATAAAAAAATCAGCAAAATCAATCATTTTCAGTAAAAAGGGTTAATTTTGCGGTTTTTGAACTGCACGGAACTATTAGTCCCGTACAGTTCTCCCAAAAACCCCCAATCTCAAAAGGCACCTCTCTCTCCTCGTCTTCCTCCTCCTGTGGACCACATCGGTTCCAGCGCAGGAGTCCAGACCCGACCAAGGAGCCGAGCTATTTGTCGGTGTCACCATCGGCACCAACGTCTCCCCCCCCCCCCCCCCCCCCCCCCGGCCAACCTAGCCCACTACTATAAAACCCCAAAAAATTATGTTAATATGAGATTAATTATGATTTATAGATATTTATTTTGATAAATACAGTTAAATGGTATGTGAGTAGTATACCATGTGTTTTGAGTATAAACAAGTTCATTCATGAGAAAGAAAAGGGTCGAAACATGCACAATGGCCAAAGATGTGTAACTGGAAAATTTCAGTCCGGTCGGTGGCGGTCGACCGCGAAACCTGCAGAAGTTAGATTCCTGTTTTGAGTTGGTTTTGGTTTTCTAAAACCCATATTCGTTTTCCCTGGTTTATATATCAAACTTTCACGAATTTTCTCAGTTTTCTAAGAACCCTAACAGCCACCAAACCCCCGACAAACCCTAATTTGATTCTTGGAGAATACTGGAGGCTTTCAAGTTGATTTTTCGGGTGATTTTGGCTTTTGGATTGGAGATCTGCTTTGGCTTGGCATCCTAAAACGTTTTCCTACAAGCTAGTTTCAGGCGAGTTCATCTCTGCTAATCCCCCTCCTAGTTTTAAAATGTTTTTTTGAAGAATTTTTAACATGTTTCATAGAGCCAAATTGACTAGTTTATGAATAAAAGTTAATTCTTTTATATTATATGTATAAAGACTAGGTCTTTTCATATTAAAAAGTTTGAGAACGAATTTACAGAAGTATGTAAGATCTGAAAATGATTTAAAACGTGGTTTAATCTGAAGAATGATGATTTGTTCTTCGTTTTGAGTTTTTATACATGACTTAGGGTTTTGAATATAAATTTTATGCAAATAATCATGCTATATATGTTGAGTTTGTTTTCAAAAGTTTTTATCTACTGTAGACATGCTCTCATGCAAGTTTTATGTTGTTTTAATCATGTTTGAATCACCTAAACACGACATGAACACGACACACACAACCAGGTTGAGAATCTAGAATATCAGCCTACGGTCGACCGCGCCATAGCGGCGGTCGACCGCGTGCAGGACAGAGGCCTGAGTAGGCTCTGGAACCCGTCGCGGTCGACTGTCGTTCTTGTGTGGCCGACCGCCACACAGTCTGTGGCCTTGTGCATGTTTTGTTTAACTGTTGAGTGTTCGAGCTAGTCTCTCGATCTTGTACTGTTATGATAAAATATGTATGAGCTGTTTAACATCTGAAATATCAGTAAACACCAGATATGGACGCATACACCAAGATATGTACACGTATGTTTAAAATATGATGTGTTAACATGATAAATAAGAAAAATACATAAATATTATGTTTCCGGAATAGGGAGATGAAACCTATTTTCGCAAGGCGATTGAGTAAGAGTATTACAAAAGTATCGTCATATTATGTTTCCGGAATAGGGAGATAAAACCTATTTCCGCAGGGCGATTGAGTAAGAGTATTACAAAAGTATCGTCATATTATGTTTCCGGGATAGGGAGATAAAACCTATTGCCGCAGAGCGATTGAGTAAGAATATTACAAAAATATCGCTAATGTATAAGAGATGCATATTTGTAAGTAATATAAATTATAAATTGGTTTCCATTTTTTTGAATACCCGCGAGTAGGGTGCTTTCTCTGAGACCGTGACTTACACAACATGGTTTTTGGTTGGCTTTTGTTTGGATGAGTTCCTTTTATGTTAGATCCATCTACCCGAGTGTAGATCAGGATGAGATATTTGTTCTACATGTTTGAGGTTTGGAGTGTTTTCCTTTTGGTTTATTGCTTTCATTCATAGGGTTTGGAGTTTTAGTATTTAGGGAGTCACAAATTTGAGACATGGTATATACATGAGGGTTTCTTTGTTTGGATTATTTCGCTCGACGTACTAACTCTCGTGTTGTGATTTCCTAAATATTTTCTTCCAGTTAGAATTTTATGAATGATTTCATATGTATATGTACTAACTCTATTTTCTATATACTCCTACCCCTTCCCTTAGGGAGAGGTGGAGATGATCTCGCTATAGCGCTTTGACGCTCGTTATTTTCCCCCCTTTCAGGCAGCGAGTCTAGCGCACAAAGAGTCGCGGGTTGATGAGATTTCTGCATAGATCTCACCTAGCTATTTATTATGCAGTAGTTAGTCAGAACTCCACAGTTAGTTGATTATGTTCAGACTCTAGATTTGTAATTCATTTTGTAGAGGCTGAGAGCCATAGTGATACTTTATTTGACTTTTTATATTTAAGGTTTATTTCAGACTCAGAGATACTTCTATTCTATTTTTGTTGGGCTCATTGATGACTATTCTCTTATTTGCTTCTGTTGTTCTATTTCTTTTAATTGCCTGTCGGTACATTCACCTATTTATTGTTTCCACTAGAGTGATAGTTATTGTGATGGTGAAACATGTCGCAGCATGGTATTTGGTGCTTGGCAGGTTTGACAATCTGGGTTTCGCCTTGGACTGCAGCCTCACGTGAAACCTGGGGCGTCACAGTTGGTATCAGAGCTCTAGTTCCAATATCCTTAGGATCATCCATGTGTCATATTGTGGAGTTAGGATAGAGTTTCCTAGGAATCATGTATACAGTCCGCTAGGAATTCCTAGTGTGAGTAAGGACGTATTATATATATACGCGGAAAATTACAAATATTTTTTTATGATGAACTATTTGTTTTGAATAATAAGGCATGCTATGAGTAATATGTGATACGATTTACTTATTAGTATACATTATATCTATTTCATCGAGGAGAAGTTAGCAGATCAGGGTCAGCAGGGAACACCCATTCAGGAGGAGATACCAGAGGGGACACCGGTAGTCACGCCGCCACCTTCAGTTGATGATGGAGTGGCTGAGTAGGAGGCTTGGCTTCGTTTGGTAGAGAGGTACCAGAAGTTGAAGGCTCCAGAGTTTCATGGTTCGACGGACTCCATTGAGGCACACAAATGGAAGGAAGATGTAAGCAATATTCTGGACATGCTTAATGTGAATACTGTGCAGAAGTAAAGGCTAGCAGCTTTCAGCCTCAAGGATGATACAGGAGGATGGTATCGGCTTTGTTTTACTCCAGAGCAGAGGTTGACAGTCTCATGGGAGACTTTTGTGTATTTCTTTGAGGAGCAGTATGTTTCGGCTGCAGCAAAAGCCGGAAAAGAGTTAGAGTTGGCTCGATTGGAGCAGGGAGACATGTCGGTGATGGATTTTGAGAGTAAGTTCATGTCACTACTTAGATTCACTGACATGTGGCACATCGAGGAGAGACAGGCTCAGATGTTTATGATGGGACTTCGTCCAGGTTTGCGCTGATATCTAGTATCTCGGAGATTCTGTTCAGTACGGGAGGTGGCAGATGCTGCCATAGCCCAGGAGACAGACACAGCCATGTTTATCAAGGGTAAAGATGGAAATGCTAAGTCAGGACAATCAGGAGATAAGGGTAAGGGTAAGAGACCTTTTACAGGCTCAGAAGGACCCCAGCATCAGAATAAGTTTCCATAGCAGCAGGGTCCCCATAAGAAGGGCAATCATCAGGATCAGAGGGCGCAGCAGTAGCATCGGTTTCATAGAGCTTGTTTTAATTGCAACAAGCCAGGTCACAGCAGCAGAGTGCCGCAGCGCACCCGCAGCAGGCCAGCAGGGCAGGAATCCGTAGCAACAGCAGAACCGCACTTAGGGTCACGGTCAGGGTTAGCAGTTGAGGATTGAGGCACCTCCAGTAGTCCCGAGGATTGAGGGACAGATGCGAGCGATTCAGGAGATCCAGCAGGAACAGATATTCCCATATGTTCCAGGTGATGCAGCACAGCCGACTGGTAGGGTGTATGCAGTTGTTGCTCACGATCATGGCGCGAGTGGGATGGTGGTGGAAGGTACTTTCCTTGTGAATTCATTTCCAGCACGTATTCTTTTTGACTCTGGAGCTTTGCATTCTTTTATCTCCTACGATTTCTCGGTTAGTCTCCAGCTTGTGGCGCAACCATTAGATTTTTCTTTATCTGTATCTACTCCTATAGGGGAGACGTCTTGTTTAGAGAGTATTTGTAGGAGATGTATCATCAGCTTGGACGATTCCGAGTTTGTGATAGACCTGATCGTATTACGTATGTCAAAGTTTGATGTTATCCTTGGTATGGATTGGCTATCTTCCTACCATGTGAGTATCGACTATTTTTTGAAGACAGTCAGTTTGTGAGCTTTTGATGGATCTGAGTTAGTGCTAGCGACCTCCAGAGGCAACCAGTTTGTAGAGTCATATCTGGCATACGTCAAGGAGGTGATGTTACGGAATCGGGGCGCAGATTTGAGTGATATTCGAGTAGTCTTAGAGTTCCAGGAGGTCTTTCAGGACATACCAAGTTTACCTCCAGTGAGAGAGGTCTAGTTCTGCATAGAGTTGCAGCCAGGCACCGCGTCGATTTCCCAAGCTCCTTATCGTATGGCGCCTACTGAGATGAGGGAGCTAGAGATCCAGCTAGATGAGTTGTTGTCTGAGGGATTCATTCGACGGAGTCATTCTCTGTGGGGAGCACTGGTCCTCTTTGTAAAGAAGAAGGACAGGAGTATGCGATTATATATTGATTATCACGAGTTGAACAAGGTCACTATCCGAAATAGGTATCCATTACCGATGATCGATGACTTGTTCGACCAGTTGTAGGGAGCTCAGTGTTTTTCAAAGATAGATCTTCGTTTCGGTTATCATCAATCACGGGTTCGGGAGATTGATATTCCCAAGACCACCTTCTTGACTCGATATGGGTCATTCGAGTTTCTTGTCATGCCATTTGGGCTGACCAATGCACCCGCAGTATTCATGGATTTGATAAATCGGGTTTTCTGTCCATACTTGGACCAGTTCGTGATAATTTTCATCGACGACATTCTTATCTATTCGAGATCGGAGGCAGAGCACGAGCAGCATTTGAGGTTGGCATTGTAGACTTTGCGGGAACACCAGCTGTATGTAAAATTTAGCAAATGTGAATTTCGGTTATCGAAGGTTAGATTTTTGGGTCATGTCATCAGCCGAGAGGGCATTGCAGTAGATCTGGCTAAAGTAGAAGCCGTACTTGATTGGGAACCGCCGAAGATAATTATAGAGATTCATAGCTTCTTGGGTCTGGCGGGCTATTACAAAAAATTCATTCAGGACTTCTCGAAGATCGTGACGCCACTTACACGCCTTACTAAAAAGGGTGTACAGTTCATTTGGAGCACAGAGTGCCAGAAGGTATTTGAGACATTGAAGACTAAGTTGACTTCAGCACCTGTATTGATTATTTCCAGCAGTGATAAGACTTTTGTTGTCTACACTGATGCATCTTTATCGGGTCTTGAAGGAGTATTGATGCAGACCCAGAGAGTCGTAGCCTATATTTCAAGACAGTTGAGGACTTATGAGCAGAATTATCCCACGCACGATTTGGAGCTAGCAGCAGTGGTCTTTGCACTGAAGGCGTGAAGGCATTATTTGTACGAAGTGTAGTTTGAGTTATTCATAGATCACCAGAGTTTGAAGTACCTCTTCTCACAGAAAGAACTCAACCAGAGGCAATGACGATGAATAGAGTTTATTAAGGATTATGAGTTCGCTATACAGTATTATCCGGGAAAGGTGAACGTGGTAGCAGACGCGTTGAGCAGGAAGCGTCGTCGCGGGCTAGCAGCTTTGAGGTGTTCACTATATCGGGATCTTTATACCCTCAGTCATTATGATTTTAGGCAGGAACAGTGTTTTCTTAGGAGCTTTATCAGTACAACCGTCTTGGGGAGATAGAGTAGTCGGAGCTTAGTTAGAGGATTCGTGGATTCAAACCCTCAAGGGGGAGATCTTCAAAGAACTCAAGGATGATTGGACTATTGGAGTAGATGGAGGCCTTCGGATGAAGGGCAGGATCGTCATGCCGAACAATCTACAGCTGAAGAGGGAACTTTTTGATAAGGCACATCATAGCAGATATATGGTGCACCCAGGCACAACGAAGATGCACAAGGATCTGAAGAGGCATTTTTGGTAGAGTGGTATGTGCAGAGAGATTGCAGATTATGTAGCTAAGTGTTATACCTACCAGCAAGTTAAGACAGAACATCAAAGACCTGTAGGAACCCTACAGCCTTTATCCAATCCCGAGTAGAAGTGGGCAGATATTTCCATGGATTTTATAGTAGGGTTGCCTAAATCAAAGAAAGGAAATGATTCTATTTGGGTGATAGTAGACAGATTGACAAAGTCGGCACATTTCTTATGTGTGAGGACGACTTATACGGTGGACACCTATGCGAGGATTTTTATTCGAGAGATTGTCAGATTGCATGGAGTTCCGGAGATGATTGTATCAGATCGAGGCTCAGTGTTTACATCCCATTTCTAGAGGAGTTTTCAGGATGCTTTTGGCAGCCAGTTATCATTTAGTAGTGTATTTCACCCCCAGACAGATGGTCAGACCTAGAGAGTGAATCAGGTATTGGAGGATATGCTGAGAGCATGTGTTATAGATTTTCAGGGTAGCTGGGAGGATCAAATCTTATTGATTGAATTTGCATATAATAATAGTTAAGCTACCATCGAGATGGCGGCGTATGAAGCCTTGTACGGGAGGCCTTGCAGATCACCTATATGTTGGGCACAGCCAGAGGATAGTCTATTACTTGGCCCAGAGCTAGTTAGACAGACCATGGAAAAGGTTGCATTGTTTCGAGAGCACATTCTTGCTGCACAGAGTAGGCAAAAGAGTTATGCAGATCAGCAGAGACGACCCTTAGAATTTTAGGTTGGAGACTTAGTTATGTTGAAAGTATCACCGATGAAGGGCGTTCAGCGATTCGGTAGACAGGGGAAGCTCATCCTGAAATATGTTGGTCCTTTCAGGATTATTGAGCGCATTGGAACTGTTTCATATAGATTAGATCTTCCAGCATCGAAGTCGAGTGTACACGATGTATTTCATATTTCGATACTTAAGAAGCATTTGCGTGACGAAGAGCAGCAGAGGGTGATTGATTCATCAGAGGTTGAGATATAGGATGATTTGACTACCGTAAAGATTCCGGTATGCATTCTTGCTAGAGAGAATAAAAAGCTTAGAAACAAAGTCATTCCATTAGTGAAAGTTCAGTGGAACCGGCAATGAGCCAAAGAGATTTCTTAGGAACGCGAGGAGGATGTTCGTCGCGACTACCCGCACCTGTTTGAACAGGTAAGGTCGATATTTAAATGTGCTTATATGCGTTGCTAGATTTGATTATATGTGTTGCTTAGTCACATTTATATTTAACGCTAGAATGGGTCATTCAACACTTAGCTCTTAATTATTCGGAACATATGGTATATATATAGGGGGTTTCTTGTTTGGATTTTTCGCCCGACATACTAGTTCCATCTAATTAGGGGTTAAGTGAGAATGTACGCATTTTAGATTGTTAAGTTTAAATATTGTTTATATTTCAAATCAGGAGATTAACGATACGAGATGTGTACGTGAGGGTTTCCTTGTTTGGATTATCCCCTTTTTGTGCTTTTCTCGTATTATTAATCTCTGTGATGCGACTGCGGAATTTCGAGGGCGAAATTCTTTTAAGGGGGGTGAATGTAAAACCCCGAAAATTTATGTTAATATAATTAATATGAGATTAATTATGATTTATGGATATTTATTTTGATAAATACAGTTAAATGGTATGTGAGTAGTATACCATGTGTTTTGAGTATAAACAAGTTCATTCATGAGAAAGAAAAGAGTCGAAACATGCACAATGACCAAAGATGTGTAACTAAAAAATTTCAGTCCGGTCAACCACCGTGGTCGACCGTAATCTGGTCGACCGCAGTACGGTCGACCGCGAAACCTACAGAATTCAGATTCGTGTTTTGAGTTGGTTTTGGTTTTCTAAAGCCCATATTCATTTTTTCTGGTTTATATATCAAACTTTCACGAATTTTCTTAGTTTTCTAAGAACCCTAACAGACACCAAACCCCCATAAACCCTAATTTGATTCTTGGAGAATATTGGAGGCTTTCAAGTGGATTTTTCGGGTGATTTTGGCTTTTGGATTGGAGATCTGCTTTGGCTTGGCATCCTAAAACATTTTTCTATAAGTTTCAGGCGAGTTCATCTCTTCTAATCCCTCTCCTAGTTTTAAAAATGCTTTTTGAAGAATTTTTAACATATTTCATAGAGCCAAATTGACTAGTTTATGAATAAAAGTTAATTCTTTTATATTATATGTATAAAGACTATGTCTTTTCATGTTAAAATGTTTGAGAACGAATTTACAGAAGTATGTAAGATCTAAAAATGTTTTAAAACGTGGTTTAATCTGAAGAAAGATGATTTGTTCTTCGTTTCGAGTTTTTATGCATGACTTAGGGTTTTGAATATAAATTTTATGCAAATAATCATGCTATATATGTTGAGTTTGTTTTCAGAAGTTTTTATCTACTGTAGACATGCTCTCATGCAAGTTTTATGTTGTTTTAATCATGTTTGAATCACCTAAACATGGCGTGAACACGACACACATAACCATATTGAGAATCTGGAATATCAGCCCACGGTCGATCACGCCATAGCGGCGGTCGACCACGTGCAGGACAGAGGCCTAAGTAGGCTCTGGAACCCATCGCGGTCGACCGTCGTTCTTGTGCGTTTGACTGCCACACAATCTATGGCCCTATGCATGTTTTGTTCGACTGTTGAGTTTTCGAGCTAGTCTCTCGACCTTGTACTATTATGATAAAATGTTTATGAGCTGTTTAACATCTAAAATGTCAGTAAACACTAGATATGGACACGTAGACCAAGATATGTACACGTATGTTTAAAATATGATGTGTTAACATGATAAATAAGAAAAATACACAAATATTATGTTTCCGGAATAGGGAGATGAAACCTATTTCCGCAGGGCGATTGAGTAAGAGTATTACAAAAGTATCGTTATATTATGTTTCTGAAATAGGGAGATGAAACCTATTTTCGTAGGGCGATTGAGTAAGAGTATTACAAAAGTATTGCCATATTATGTTTCCGGGATAGGGAGATAAAACCTATTGCCACAGAGCGATTGAGTAAGAATATTACAAGAGTATCGCTAATGTATAAGAGATGCACATTTGTAAGTAATATAAATAATAAATTGGTTTCCATTTTTTTGAATACCCGTGAGTAGGGTGCTTTCTCTGAGACCGTGACTTACACAACATGGTTTTTGGTTGGCTTTTGTTTGGATGAGTTCTTTTTATGTTAGATCCATCTACCCGAGTGTAGATTAGGATGAGATATTTGTTCTACATGTTTGAGGTTTGGAGTGTTTTCCTTTTGGTTTATTGCTTTCATTAATAGGGTTTGGAGTTAGTATTTAGGGAGTCACAATTTGAGACATGGTATATATATGAGGGTTTCCTTGTTTGGATTATTTCGCTCGACGTACTAACTCTCGTGTTGTGATTTCCTATATCCTAGCAAGTATGATATTTAACAAATTATGAGTAATAATATGTAATTAAAAACAAGGGCGATATAAACATGGATAAATATGTAAATGAGATAGTGACAAATGACAATTGCAAACACACAAAGTGATCATGGAGTTTGGTCACTCCCGACTATGTCTCCGCTCGCCACTCTTGAGGAGAATCTCCACTATCTCAAAAGATAACTACAATCGGTTTTCAACGCTCACCGATAAAAGTTTACAACACTCACAATATAATCATACAATACACTCTCTAAGTGTTAGCCTCTCACGTGTCGTCTTCCTCAAATGCTCAAATTTACAACCTCTCCCTAGGCTTTACAACTGACGCCACTCCTCTTAAAATCAACCACACTCCTCTCGGTATACTTGTATATTACAATGTGATCTCAACAACAAAGCTCAAATTACAAAATAGATTTGTTCTCTAACAAGATGAGAACTCAATTAAGCTCACACTCAATGTATCACTCACTACAACACAATTATATAAAGTATGAAATACTAAAAGCTCGATACGAGATGTGTGTGTGATCAATGAGCAATAATCAAATTAAACTTAATATAAGATCTAGCTTTATGAAAAAGATAATCAATAACAAATATAAGTATAAGCTAAAAATTAAGTTTAGTAAAAATTCTCTAAAAATAAGAGTGAGAGAGATTGAGATTGAAGCCCAAACACGAAAAGATAATCTCTTCTTCCTCTTGTGAAAACCGCTTCACATAAACACTTGTAAGATACTTAAAAACACTAAACAAACTTGCCAAAAACTTGATTTTTGCTTTTCTTGGTTAATACAGAAGTTAGAGGGCGAGGGGTATATATAGGTTCATGAAACAAAGCCCAAAAACTAAGAAAATCCAAGAAAAAAAGACAAAAGCTGGAAAACTAGCCATTATTGTGCAACAGACACATTTTCGTTCGACCGGTAGACTTGCGTTGGTCAACCGATGGGTGTCTATTGGTCAATTGATACAAGTGTGTCGATCGACTGAAAGAACTTGAGAAGTAAAATGCTAAAAAACTCTTTCTGATCGGTCGACCAATGCAACATGTTCGATCGACCGAAGATTGATAAAACAGATACTCAAGTTATTCAGAAATCTAACTTTTTAAATGTAATTAAAAATAACGAAATGATTCCAAAAATAGTAAAATTTTGGGAAAAAGTTTATAAACATAAAAATGATCATGTCAACAAAGAAATTTTTGAAAATGCAATTTCCATTTGTAAAAACTCGTCATTTTGCAAAAGTGTTAAAAATACGAGTTCGTAAATACTTGATTTGACATAATAAAAGTATACAAGTTTGAAAATGATTTTGGATGGATTAATGGACTTAATAAAAGTTATAAAACATTTGTTGTTAAGACAATAACCCAAAAATTGGATATTTTCACAAAAGCGTGTACATGCATAAATTGAGCTTGTAAGTATAATGCACAAAGTATAAACCTAAACTATTTTACCAAAGCATATGATCTTCATTTGAGATCGATCTTGATAAACGTGGATGAAGTGCAATATAGAGTCTTGTCTCGAGTGCGTAAATGCTTCATTCCAAGTTTCCTCCAACCTCCAAGATGTCATTGTTAAGCTCAATTTCATCTAACCTCCAACATGAGGATCTTTGTGTAGAGCTCCTAACAAGCAAATACAAAACACTCGACAAACCGATGTTAGAAATTATTTGTTAATCATCAAAACTAGATTAGATAGTAGGCTCATAAACATGAGACCTAACAGATGGCTCTTTTTAGAGTTAATTTTGCTCCTTTGAGTTTTGGCATACGAACATCGCTTATAGCGACATTAGCCAAACTTTTGTTTAGCAACTCTGGATGAATCACAATCAGTGATGTCATTCCCTTGTCCAAATTTAGATGAGGAATCACCCCCATTCTTTACTTCTAACAAGGAAGCATGACGAGCATCATCAGATCCTTTAAAGCAAACTTCCAAAGGGGTTGTGGACTGATGTCCAAATTTAGAAGACATGAGAACATCTGGACCTTCACTCAAAGCGAGGGTTGATGCTTCTTTGCTCTGGGCTAAGTTCGTTTGACTTTTAGCAAAGCTCAAACAATCTTTAGTGATTTTTGCCTTTACACACGTGCGGGTAGATTTAGACCTTGAATTCATACTACGGTAATTTTGTGGTAGCTTTCCATGGTTGTTGTCAATGATTGTTTCGAGAAAATGAATTCCTCTAGCTTTGCTTGGTCAGATTCAATAACCAGCGGTTCAGCAAAAGACCTGAGTACTTAGTGTCGAACTGCGACACAACTTTCTTGTCAAATGAGAAGATAGTTCCCAGTGAAGTCGCCATCTTGTTTTGGGTCTTTTGAGTTATAATTAGCTCAGATTATAATTCAATAGAATCTAAAAGAAACAAGAAAAAATTGTGGAGGTTGGGTTATTTTCTGTGTGCCGATGGAGAGTCAATATTGTACTCCATTGATGATCTAACTAGGACAATACGTCTTTTGCTATTGATCTTTGACTTGGTTGCTTAGAAGATATCTCAGTCTTCTTTTAGAACCGAAATAGAAGAAAGTTGCACGTGTAGTATGGTTGTCAACTTGTCGAATGAATAATATCTTCCTCCTTTTATAGGCTAAGAGAGAGAGAGAGAGAGAGAGAGAGAGAGAGAGAGAGAGAGAGAGAGAGAGAGAG
>BQKN01000844.1:190501-221628 GCA_022839385.1 Asparagus kiusianus
GAGAGAGAGAGAGAGAGAGAGAGAGAGAGAGAGAGAGAGAGAGAGAGTTAATGCCTTTAATTGTGAATTAAGTGGCCATTAAAGTAATAGATAGTGGGAGAGCGGTTATCTCCTTGAAAATAGCTCTTATATAGTTAAATGTCAGAGTTTACTAATTCGATGAAGTTCGATAAAAATGTTTGCCGAGACTCACTTAGATGTGGGTGAACCTTCTTCAAAATCGTGGATGATATGGCTCACGTAAGTAGCTATGAGCGAAGTTCATTAACTAGTTGATGAACTTCACTAGCGAAGTTAATCAGTTAGTGAACTTCGCTAGTGAGTTTGAATTTTGCATAGAATTTGACAAATGATTTGACCAAATCAATGATACCTTTCACCTCGGTCTAAAGTTTCAATTGGAAGTCAACCCACTCTTGACTTGGTCGGGTCTAGTCGAGATGAGTTATGTGGTGAGGTTCGCATGTGTTGTTAAGTGAACCACAAAATAACTTGTTATGAGCCCAAATTTAAGCCTATTTGAAGTGTTTAGCCCATAGGCATTCGCTTCTTTGACCCAAGCTAAATATTGGCCTAGATGAAATATATTTTACCCGTCTACAAATTGATCCACTATGATTGGCACTACTTTGTTAGCTCTTAGACCCCTACCATCACAAAATATATCGTAATATATTCCCACATCCACTGTGAATGGTAACGGCTGTAGTAGATCCCCTAGTCTTTTATGCTCGGCTTTGACTTGGTGATAAGCTATACACTTGGTTACGAACATAGAGATTTTCTTCTTTATGCCTTCCCATTAAAATCTCTGTCGAAGGTCACGATACATCTTGGTAACACCTAGATGCATGATGTATACTAATGTATGAGTTTTTGTCAATAACTCTCTCCAGACATCCCCTTTCAGCATGCACAGATGATCTCCACACATCAGGGTCTCATCTTCCTTTATATGTAAGTTCGTCCTTTCCCATCCTCAACTAGCTTCTTTAGCTCTAGAATCCTCTCATCATTAGTTTTTTCTATTTGAACCTTTTCCAGTAGACAAAACTCTATCTAGAGGATAATCAATTGTCGTCCATCATTTGGAGGAAACACTTCAATCTCTAATATAGAGAGCTCCACAACTAAATCTATCTTAGATGTCAACATCCTCAATTCTATGTGTCTACTCAAGGTGTCGGATATCGTATTGACCTTTCCTAGGTAATACTGTAGAACCAAGTCATAATCCGCTAATAACTCTAACCATCCCCTTTGCCTCATGTTGAGTTCCCTCTAGGGGAATATGTAGTCTAAACATTTCATGATTGGTGAAAAACCCTTGATGCAGAGAATAACTGCTTATAGATCCGTTTGAGTGATGATAGAGCCGTTTGAGTGATGAGAGAATACAATGATTTAACAGTTTTGAGTGATATCTAAGGCGTAAATATTAAAATTATAACTGCTTATAATAATAAATGATGAAGAGAATACAATGACGATAGATCCGTTTGAGTGATATCTAAGGTGTGAAAGCCCTTGAACGATCCACAAATATTAATCAAGCACTTTACGCTTGAACTGAAGCCTTAGAAACAAGATCCTGCAAGGGGTTCAAAACAAAGACTAGCTCCGTATAAGGTCAATGGTTTAATTGTTTTGAGTACCCACAAAGATGTAAGAAATCTGATCAAATGAAAACAAGAGCATAGATATAAATTTCTGCATCTTAACTCCTCTCTAAAATCTGCAAGGATTTGAACTAACAAGAATTTAGTGGCGTCGTGAGTGCTAGAAGTAGTTGCTATCAATGAAGAGGTACAGACTTTATGTAACGCCCCTCATGGAGGTACATAAAAAATTAGGCATGACCTGTCTGTAATAGGAAGAGTCGACATGCTTAATCTTTACGTACATCCATGTGTGTGTGTGTGTGTGTATATATATATATATATATATATATATATATATTATGAAGGGCAAAAAAATAAAGCAGTGGAGATATATATACAATACTCAGGATCACAAGGTTGGCAGCAAAGTACATAAAATACCAGATAGTAGAAAACTAAAGGGAACAATAAAATGTTACAGTAATGATAATAGCTACAAACAGTAGTACATGGTTGATAAGTCAAAAGTACTATAAAAGTGAATATAGATTAACTTCTACTAAGATTTTCCTCCAGAGTTAATCTTTAAATTCAGGGTCTATAATCCCCTTTTCCTTACCAACTGTATGACCTGCGAATGGATACAAAAATATAAGGATGAGCCTAAGGCCTAATAGATAACTATAAAAATTTCGGGTACAACTTAAGGGGATGAATGGAAAGAATAGCCATAGAAGGGATCTCAATATTAAGTTATGATACTTATATCATAATCATTAATTGAAATGAAATAACATGTCAATATGAACAACCAAGGTCTAATATTTAGGATTCTAAACTTCCTAATCATGGGATAATCAATAACGCATGCCTTTATACACCCATCAATGAACATCCTCACACAAGGCATTGTCCCCACCGGACCCATTACTATTACCACCCACCGGTGAAACTTACTTCACACAGGGCATAGTCCATGAATATAAACTATAAATCATCAACAAAGAAAGGAATACTATCATTATCAATAGTCTAATCATCAAAGCAAGTCAAAATGCTACAAAATAATTATTCAAAGGAATATTAATGGTATAAAACCAAAATAAACAGCATTAGGATAGCTATGGTTAAGCAATCAACAAAGAGCCCATGTATGAAGTGAACTAAATAGGAATATGACAAAAGTGATAAGATATACAACTTAGTATGAGAAACTAACTTGCAAGAATTTCAAGAAGTAATCAATCAAACTCTCAAAGACTTGAGAGGAGACAATGAAAGGTTATCTACCGATTATGCAGGGATCCTCTCGGCCAACAAATGAATCCAAGATTCTCTATCCTATATACACATACATGTATATCCACATGAGATTCTAAACACTATAAATTTTATTATTTTTCTAACTTAAAACGTATATCATGGTATAAGCTATACTCTAGATGATTATATCCAATATTTATAATATGCACAACAGCAAAAGTAGTGTACATGTAGCAGCTTGAGATGGATGAATGATAGGGCAATCAATATCCAAAATGTATGAAACTAGTTCCATATGACTTTAATATGAGTCTACTTTTGGAATATAAAAAATTTACATCAACGCATGGTATATAGCAAGAGTTATACTCTCAACAAACTACACCTATCAAAACTGTAGCAGAAAAAAATAGAGTTTGCTATCTGGAATGAATAATTTATTTTGGGTACTTAACACTATAAAAATGTACTCATATTTGGTATATAAGTAATATTATAGATTAGCTTCCAAGTCCCATGAGTTTTATCAAACTTTCATTTTTATAATGCATGTTACATGCAAAATAACACAAGAGGGTAGACTTGAATTTCTAGTGCATATATTATCTATTAAAACTAGGCTTAGACTTACCAAATATTATCTAAATTAATTCAGACTTAAGCCAACAGAAAGACAATTGAGTCTAATTCTGGGAAAAGAAAGAATTCTACGTATGTGATGCACATATTAAGAGTTATGTTCTGTATAATAAACATGACTCAGGCAAACTATTTCAGACTCATGCATTATGTTTAACTATAGTTTAGAACTGGTAATTGATCTTAGAATTAACCAAAAAAGGTCTCAAAAGAAAGGTAAAGAAGTCTAGTATCTGAAATAGAAAGAATATCCATATTTGGATATATATACAGAAAGTTATGTTCTTTTTACTAGGAGAGTATCATGCTGGAATTTTTGTATGAATAATTATGTTACATAAATCGACATGCAACCCATGTTTACACTAATTCGAAGTAAGATAATTATTACCTAATTATATTAGGCTTGAAAACTAGTAAATTTCATATTTTATATGCTCATAGATATAAAGATCATGTTTTTATAACTACTCATTGACATGCAAGTGCTAACCTTTGCTTTAATGTAACGTGTAATGGTAAATCCTCACATGCAAGACCAAAAAACCAAATTAAATTCTATAATTTCAGTCTTATATCCCTAATAACAACATAAAAAAGATAATTATAAGAAATTATACCTAGGTTTGAGACTTTGCTCTACTTCCTCCTTGAAAATCCTCAAACTACCTTCTTTCTCCTCTCCTTCTTGTTATATCTCTAGAGCTTGAGACATGAAGCTATGAAATCTCTTTTTCTTTTTCTTTTTTTTTAAACAAGAGGAGAAGTGGATAGGTTTGGTTGGCTAGAGGAGAGAGAGAGGAGGGAATGAGATTTGAATTTTTTTTCTCTTGAAAATGACAAAAGGAGAGGTGGAGTGTATTTGTATATAAGGCCCATGTGAAGAGGAATCTTCAAATTTGGCCAAAGTTAAGGGTTTTTATGCAAAACTCACCCACTAACGCTGATCAAATTAAACAATTATATTAATTAGAGAGTTTCAAAATAGGTATTTAATAATTGGGTTATCTCTAATTAAAGTTTAAAATATGGTTAGTTTAGGTTTACATGCTAAGTTTGTATGCATGCTATGACTTAGTTAACTAGATCATAATATGAGAATTAGCTAAGTTAAAATCCTCATACTAGAAATTATATGGTATATAAGGAAGGAAAGAATTTACTAATTTATGGATTGATATCAGTAACGATATCCGATCATCAGAAGGAAAAATTTGTGATGTTACGCTTTAGAGTCAAGCGAAATTTCAGGTGCTAGCCAGGCGAGGCTGAGGCTAAGGCAGTCAGGTTTGTAGTTTATTTCCTATGAAAACAGAGGAAGCAAAAGGGGTTTTTAATATATGCTATCTATTTATAAGGTGGGGGTGTTGTTGCAGAGGAATTGGATGTAGGGCTGATGTTTATTTGGAAGTGGCCTTGTGGAACTTGAATAAGATCCAATGGTGGAGATTAATCTGGAAATAAAGCTTAAAATAACAATTGGAATCACCTTATAACTTTGAGGTATCAATTTTCTCATTCAAATGCACTGATGATTGCATAAAAGTTCCTCTCTTTTATAGAGATCCAAATAAATAGAAGATAACTCAAATCTTATCTAAAACATGTAAATACTTATCCCTAAACAAATCAAATAAAAACAATCTCAACCCTATCAATAACCTTATTCTTATCCGAACAATAACTAAATAAAATGTGAATTATCAAAAACCAAATAAAATCTGAGATCTAAATAAGATCTATGATACCAAGTACCACTTGAATAAAATCGGGTATACTGATCCCAATTAGGTAATGCCTAGATCTTCAAGGCAAAGATGACTGTAGCCAACCAAATTATGAGTAGCATAATTCCTCTCGTGAGACTTTAACTATCTCGAGGTGTCTATGATCACCTTGCTATTTTGCATCAACAGACACCTAAGTCCCTTGCTAGATGCCTTACTAAGAATGGCATAAGCTCCCAATCCATCTAGCACTACTAAAGATAGGGATGATGATCAATCTCTTCTTCAGCTACTCGAATGATTCCTAGCACTCCTTAGTCCACTTGAACTTTTCTCCCTTCTAGGTCAACTTCATCATTGGGCCAGCAATCTTTGAAAAATCCTTAACAAATCTCCAATAATATCCTGTCAATCCAAAGAACCTACAAACTTCTACTACATACTTCGGTACCGACTGTAGGCGTATAAAACTACTTATAGGTCCCTTAACACAGCTCGGCATGATGATTCGACAAACCAACGAACCATCGAACAGCATATCCAAGCGTGTTCGAAACTAAGTGAGACGCGATGAAGCGGGTTAACGAAGCGACGAGGTTAATGAACCATACACAAGCTAACGGGTCGAGGAATCAACGAGTCATCCAACCAAGAGCGGACTCGAACGAATCGAGATCGAATCAAGATCAGTTTCGGACTCAAACTCAAAAGTGGATTTACTGCCAAATCAGAATCCGGATTTACTACCAAATCAGGTTAACGAATGAAGTCCGGATAAATTAACCACAGAACCAAAAAACAGCAAAAAAACCAACACCAAGAGAGACTCGGCCGAAACCGAGCCACCTCTTGGTGGCTCGGCCAAGGCCGAGCCACCTTGAGGTGGCTCGGTGGCCGAGCCACACTCAGACCTGGGCCCAGATCTGGGCCCAGATCCGCTTTCAGAGGCTATAAATAGAGGGGGATGGCTCATTTTTCAAGGGTTGGAGATTTTGGAGCCGAAACTCTGCTGGATTGAGAACTCATCTTCGGATTTTCAAGCTTAGAAGACTCGGACTCTCAGATCTGGTTCTTGGCGATCATCCTTGCTAAATTAGGCAGGAGTTCGAGAGAGATCAGATCTGAGATCTACACGATTTCCCTCCGGATCAAAGCTTGGCCTTTGATCCCGAGAAGAGTCTCGATTTCGCTTGGTCGATTTCGATAACTTGGGCTATTATTTCCTTGGCGAAATAATCCCCTCGGCTGTTATTTCCTTAGCAAAATAACACCCGCTATACTATGTAGATCCGACCAGATCTAGATCGCGCGGTGGTCCATAGATAAACCCCGGCGCAGGCAAAGAACCCACAAAAGCGAGTGACCGCAAAACAGGAGCTCGTGATTCGTTCGACATAGAAGGAAAGTTGTAATTTTTATTTTCTTTCTTTGATCTCGTTGTAACCAGATCTTATAAAAAGACCGGATCTTTTGTAATTGATAAACAGTTATTTGAGAAATAATGACCTCAATGAAGAATACGATTTTTCCCACGAACAATCTGGCGACCACAGTGGGAGCCGCCGATCTCGCTGCCGAGATCGAAGCGTCGCAGCCGCGGATCTCAATCCCGATCGAGGAGGAGGTTGAATATGAATTCGATCAGCAGAAGTTCGAGGAGTACCTATCATCCTCGTCCGGATCAACCTCCCCTCACAAGTCCAGGAAGTTCTCCTCCAGGAGAAAAGTTTGTTGGTACGAATAAGTACAGAAGACCAACGAAGATCTCGCCCCAATTGATGCCGAAGTCGCATCAGGTGAAGTTCCCCCAACCTCCAATCAGGTCAGATCTGTTCTGGCCAATCCCTCCGCCGCTGAGGGCGTGGTGACTCTCTCCAAGAGAGCCCGCCAAAGGCAACGCCAACGCCTTGCGAGACAATTCGCAAAGGCAATGGAGTCCGTTGATGAAATCCGCTACAACGCGGATCTGAAGAACAAGAGAGGCAAACAGCCTCAACAACCAACAAATGGCAGCTCCTCCAAGCCGCCAACAAATGAATGGGTCCGTGTCAAACGGAATCGTTCAACGCTCGAGGAGCGCATTCGCAAGCGCCGCGCACTGTCAGCGCAGGCACGGGCTCAAGTCCAAGAAGCCTGAAGAAGACTGCAGAAGGAAGTGGCCAAGAAGCCACCACAAACCCGCAAAGTTTGGAGGCCGAAGTCTGAAGCGGCGATTCAGGCTAAGGAGCAACAACTGCAGCCTTCAAAAGTTCAACCTTCGGCGAACCAACCCAAATCGCCGATGACTTCCACAACTGCTCCGGGAGATCCCGCGGGACCATCCCAAAGAAGGAAGTCAGTCTTGGAGCGCCTCGATCCACTTCCTGAGGAGCGAAGCAAAGCTCCAGTCCATGAACGTTTGGGCCTACTAAAGAAGCCCCGAACGAATCAACATGTTGGGAGTCGCCGCCACCCTCAACATGACAAGGAGTTCATGGCACCCAAGCACACCACTTTGCGCATTGAAGTCCAGGAGCCCACTGAGAATTCACGCCCACAAAGGTGTGTTTCGAGACGTGTAACTCTTGAGAGCCCAAAAAAGGCAGTTCGCCCTCAGAAGGAAACATTGTCGTCTGATGATGATAATGTTATACCTGAGAAGTCGTGCTAACACACGATAGGTTGCTCCGACCTTCCAGTCGATGAGTTGTACTATTGTGCTGGGGGTACGAGTAAAACAAGGAAAAGGAGTCCTCGAGAATTGATGACTCAATGTCTTTGTTCCAAACTCATTCGGGCGGTATTGTCTGAGTGTAACTGTGCCAAGACAGTCCCCGAGAGAATTTTGGTTTTCGAAAGACTCACTGCTAAAACGCCAAAACCAAGGCATAGGCATTTCCGACGAAGAAGAATGGTGGTCGAAGATGGAGAATTTCCGAGGGTCACCACCAACATGACCAGCAAAGGAACATCGGCTCAGGACGATCCCGAGGCGATTCCAGAGGTGCCCCGACGTGTAACTCGTCTGCAGTCTGGAGCTATCATTCGTGCAACATATGGTAGGGTTCGGACAAGATTACCTTCAGGAGATGAAGAATCAGATGTCGGCTCGGCAGTTGCATCTGACAATACCGTATCCAGTGAGGGACAACCCCGCAAGTCATTCATGATAAGCGCGGAACAAGTGGCCAAGATGCTCGAAGAAGCCGTGGCCAAACAACAGGAGAGCTTTAGATCCGAGATGCAGATGGCCATGCAGAATATGAGAGAAATGCATGAGCAACAAATCCAGGCACTGACGAACCAGAGGGCGAACCAAGCCGCCGTAACCAAGTTATTCAGGAAGATGAGCACACGGATACGGATGAAGCTCGCAATGCCAATAACCCTCCCGTCAATGCAGGGGATGGTAATGAGAATGCTAGTCACAACGCCACACTTCCACCTTAGAATCGTACTAACGAAAACACAGGTGAAAGTTTGAAGATCAAAAACCTCGAGAGCAAGATCAATACGTTGATTTCTGCTCAAGAGATGAAGAAAACGGGCATTCCTTGTCCATACCCAAGAGAATGAGAATCAATCCCGTATTCGGCGAAGTTCAATTTAATTAACTTCACGCCGTTTGATGGGAAGGGTTTGTTCGTGGTAAAAATCGTATCTTTCTTCATTGACATCATTGCTATCTCAGATAACTTTTTTTTTGTTATAAAGATCCGGTCTTTTTATAAGATCCGGTTACAATGAAAATCAAATAAAAGAAAAGAAAAATTACAACTTTCTCCTTTTTTGTCGAACAAATCACGAGCTCCTATTTTGCGGTCGCTCGCTTGCGTGGGTTCTTCGCCTGCGCCGGGGTTTATCCGTTGACCACTGCTAGATCTAGATCCGGTCGGATCTACGCAGTACGACGGGTATTATTTCACCAAGGAAATAATAGCCGGGGGGAATTAATTCACCAAGAAACTAATCGCCCAAATCTCGGGATCAAAGACTAAGCTTTGATCCGGAGTACGCCTGCGTAGATCTGAGATCCGGTCCTCTCGAACTCCTGCCTTATTTAGCGTTGACGATCGTCGAGCACCAGATCTGGATGAGCAAGTCTTCAAAGTCCCAAAGCTTGAATCTTTTTTTTAGATCTGAGCTTCGAATCCTACAGAGCTTCGCTTCCAAAAAATCCAACCCCTGAACAAATGAACCACCTCTCCTATTTATAGGCTCTCAGATCTGTGCCTTGGCACAGATCTGGGCCGGCCACCTGGAGGTGGCTCGGCCACCGAGCCACCTCAAGGTGGCTCGGCTTGGGCCGAGCCACCTTGAGGTGGCTCAGTTTCGGCCGAGCCCCTCTAGGTGTTTGGGTTCCGTCGTTGTGTCCATTTTGTGGTAGATTTGTTCGGACTTGATTCGTTGACCTGATTTGGCAGTAAATCCACTTCTGAGTTTGAGTCCGAAACTGATCTTGATTCGATCTCATTCATCCAAGTCCGCTCTTGGTTGGATGACTCATCGATTTACTAAATCGTTGGCTTGATTCCGCACGCGAGTGGATTAATTCCGTGCGGTTCGTTAGCTTCGTAGTCTCGTTAATCCGCTTCGTCGCATATCGCTTGGCTTCGGTGTTGTAGACTAACGATCGTGTTTGCGTACGTCGCCCGATGGTTGATTCGACATCGTCGAGCTGTGTTAAGGGACCTATAGGCAGTTTTATACGCCTACAGATACCCCCTCCAAAGTATTTCAGCCTCGTTCTTTTATAGAAGAGTCTGGAATACTTTGGATATGATTGTCCCATCCTTCAATTGGTTATGACGGGATATCTGGAATGGCTTCTATTCTTGATTCCTTCAGTCCTCCAGGCTATTCGGTGCTTTGTCGAATGTCTGTAAGGGTTCCGGTGCTGCATTTATTATCTGACCGTCTGTCGAAATTTTGAATTTGAAGTCGATTCTCGATTTCCTGACTTTTTAGCTCAAGTTGGTTGCTTCAACATAGAACTGACCATCGATCGTCGGCGTTGAATCATCATTTATAACGCGTTGTCCGGCGTTTGTGCTTCCTTGTGACGCGTTGTCCGGCGTCCGACATAGTTTATACTCGTACGTCTTCTGGAGTATACACAGTTTAAGCTCTTAAGGAATTAGAGCGTGGCAGATACTTGAGTCACGAGATCAATCTATAGAATTGATGCGTCAATGACTCGTGCTTATAGAATTTTTGGCAAATTCTCAGCCATCAACGGGTTTGATGAGCCTTTACCGACTACCGTTTAAGTCGGGCTAGCATGCGGATTGTTTAAGTCCGTTCCACATGTGACGTTAAGCTAAAAGAGTTAACCCTTTTAGTGCTACAATATTGAATACGTAGACTTCGTCTTTCTCCTGTGAAAAGACTAAACAGCAACGTGTATGAGACGTTGACTTAGGATTTTTGGCAAATCCTCAGCATTCAACGGATTTGACGTGCTCTTACCGACTACCGTTTGAATCGGGCTTACATGCGGATTGTTTTAGTCCATTCTGCACGTGACGTTGTGCTAAAGGAATGAAACCCCTTAGACTTTGTGCTATGATGTTGAATACATAGGCTTTACCATTTGTCACGGGAATAGGCTACCCGGCGACGCGTGTTAGGCGTTGACTTATCCCTACTTAGGCTTCGGGATGAGATACCCCATAATCGAATTCTGGTGTCTTTTTTTGCGGAAAAAGACCAAACCGGCGATGCGTGTTAGGCGTTGACTTTAGGATTTTTGGCTAACCCCCAGCCTTCAACGGATTTGATTAGCCTTTACCGACTACCGTTTGAGTCGGGCTAGCATGCGGATTGTTTAAGTCCGTTCCGCATGTAACGTTAAGCTAAAAGAGTTAACCCTTTTAGTGCTATGATATTGAATACGTAGACTTCGTCTTTCTCCTGTGAAAAGACTAAACAACAACGTGTATGAGACGTTGACTTAGGATTTTTGGCAAATCCTCAGCCTTCAACGGATTTGACGTGCTCTTACCGACTACCGTTTGAATCGGGCTTACATACGGATTGTTTTAGTCCGTTCCGCACGTGACGTTGTGCTAAAGGAATGAAATCCCTTAGACTTTGTGCTATGATGTTGAATACATAGGCTTTACCATTTGTCACGGGAATAGGCTACCCGGCGACGCGTGTTAGGCGTTGACTTATCCCTACTTAGGCTTCGGGATGAGATACCTCAGAATCGAATTCTGGTGTCTTTTTCTACGGAAAAAGACCAAACCGGCGACGCGTGTTAGGCGTTGACTTTAGGATTTTTGGCTAACCCCCAGCCTTCAACGGATTTGATTAGCCTTTACCGACTACCGTTTGAGTCGGGCTAGCATGCGGATTGTCTAAATCCGTTCCGCATGTGACGTTGTGCTAACAGAATAAACTCTCTTAGACTCGCTGCTACGACTTCGAATACGTAGACTTCGCCATTGTTACAGGAATAGGCTACCCGGCAACGTGTATTAGACGCTGACTTATCCCTACTTAGGCTTCGGGATAAAGGTCCCCAGAATCAGGTTCTGATGTCTTTTTGGCCGGTAAAAGACTAAACCGGCGACGCGTGTTAGGCGTCGGCATATCCTTTCTTAGGATTCAGGATGAAATTCCCCATACGTGTAAGGCATGGATTTTGGTGTTATTATTAATAACAACCTGCCACAATGTTGAATATGTGGGCGAGTGTTCTTTTTAATGGTTAAGAACTAACCGGCGTCGCGTGTTAGGCGCGGGCTTATCCCTGCTTAGGTTTCGGGATAGAATACCCCAGAATCAAACTCTGGTGTCTTCTTCTTCGGAGAAAGACTAAACCGGCAGCGCATGTTAGACGCAGACTTATCCCTGCTTAGGTTTCGGGATAGAATACCCCAGAATCGAACTCTGGTGTCTTCTTCTTCGGAGAAAGACTAAACCGGCAGCGCGTGTTAGGCGCAGACTTATCCCTGCTTAGGTTTCGGGATAGAATACCCCAGAATCAAACTCTGGTGTCTTTTTCTTCGGAGAAAGACTAAACCGGCAGTGCGTGTTAGGCGCAAACTTATCCCTACTTAGGTTTCAGGATAAGATACCCCAGAATCGAACTCTGGTGTCTTTTTCTTCGGAGAAAGACTAAACCGGCGACGCGTGTTAGGCGCGGACTTATCCTTTCTTAGGTTTCAGGATAAAATACCCCAGAATCGAACTCTGGTGTCTTTTTCTTCGGAGAAAGACTAAACCGGCGACGCGTGTTAGGCGCCGTCATATCCTTTCTTAGGATTCAGGATGAAATTCCCCATACGTGTAAGGCATGGATTTTGGTGTTAATAATAACGACCTGCCACAATGTTGAATATATGGGCGAGTGTTCTTTTTAATGGTTAAGAACTAACCGGCGGCGCGTGTTAGGCGCAGACTTATCCCTACTTAGGTTTCAGGATAAAATACCCCAGAATCGAACTCTGGCGTCTTTTTCTACGGAGAAAGACTAAACCGGCAGCGCGTGTTAGGCGCAGACTTATCCCTGCTTAGGATTCGGGATAAACTTCCTAGGAAAAATCCTAAATTTGGAAAAGGATTGGTGTGGGAAGGAAGAATTTTATATTCTATTCCCCAAACAAGGAAGGAAGAATTTTATATTCTATTCCTTGATTTTGGAATGGAGACTTGAGGTGGAATCTCCACCCCCAAAATCCGAAAAGGTGAAACTAAGAGTGGGATCTCCACTCCTAGAATCGAAAAGATTCGGATAACCCTAACTGTCGGAAGGTTTGATTACCGAACTAAAGATGAATTCCTCGTTTATCGAGAGTGAATCGTGGTTTTGGTCCTAACTGTAGGAAGGTTTGACCAAGCGGGAGCTTAAGATGACCCTAACTGTAGGAAGGTTTGATCACTCGATTTGAAAGTGGACCTCTCGTTCATTGAAGGAATCGAGAAAGGATTTTGAATGTGGTCCTAACTGTAGGAAGGTTTGACCGAATGGGAGTTTGAGATGATCCTAACTGTAGGAAGGTTTGATCGCTCGATTTGAAAGTAGACCTCTCGTTCATTGGAGGAATCGAGAGGGGATTTTGAATGTGGTCCTAACTGTAGGAAGGTTTGACCAAGTAAACGGTGGGTTTAGTACTTATCATTTTATTTGTAATGATCGAGTTATCCCTAAGAAAATTATATGTAACATTCTTTCGGGAACTTCCCGTTACATGAATTATCCACCCCCAGCTTTTCTTGCAAAACTGGGTTTATCATTGTATCGGCTGCATGATCGAGTTATTCTTAAGAATACCACGCATGGCATTCTCCAGGAACTTCCCGTGGAAGAAAAGAAATAGTTTAGACTCATATACCTTTTGGAGTATCAGGGAGCAGTTTAACCTCTTATACCGGTCGGAGGATTGAGAAGCAGTTTATACTCATATACTCTTCGGAGTATAGGAAGCAGTTTATACTCTTATACCGGTCGGAGTTTTGCCGTTCTCAACTGGCTTACCCTAGCGTTATGACGCCGGCTTCAACCAAGGTTTGGATGCTGTTCTTTAACGTAAAGCACGCCTTGGTGGGATGAAGGATCCTTCTATAGTACGCGCAGTACTTCGGATCCGTAGTATTGTCAGCTTCCTCTTGATTCGTGATCGGTGGCAGCTTGATCTTGTTATTTTCAAGGAGGGATTCGAAGATGGCTGGAACATCTTCGTCCTTGAAGGAGTACTCTTTTTGGAGCCTCTGACCCGAAGTCTTCTGCTGTCTCCGGGGCTGCTATTGTGACGTTTGATTAGCATCAATAGCCGCTGCAGGTGCCTTGCCCTTACCACGGGAGGCAAAGTTCGAGTTCGGAGGATTAGCCGTTGGTTGGCTTCTCTCGACCTTCTTTCTTCAGAGGAAGCGTTCGGCTTGTTTACCGCGCACCTTCAAGTCATTCCAAGTGTTGGACGGTGCTGTCCCCATTGCTTCCAACACGTCCAATGCGAGGTTATTGTGGCAAGTCTGGAGAATGAATTCCTCAGTGATCGGGTCCCGACAATTCATTGCCTTGTTCCGGAACCTTTTGATGAAGGTATCAACTAATTCCTCGTCCTCCTGTTTCTCGTCAAGCAACGATCCGATGGATATCTCAGTGTCGTCGTCGAAGAAGTTGGTGAGGAATTTAGTCTCCATGTCGTCCCAGCTATTTACGCTACCTGGCTTAAGGCGGCGATACCAATCGAAGGCGGCTCCGCGAAGAGTGCCAATGAAGGACCATACTATCAGAGGCACATTACCCGAGATAACCCCCAGATGTGATTTGAAGTAAATCACATGCTGAGTGGGTGAACCCTTCCCATCAAACGGTGTGAAGTTGATTAAGTTGAACTTCGCCGGATACGGGATCGATTCCCATTCTCTCGGGTATGGACAAGGAATGCCTGTCTTCTTTATCTCTTGAGCGAAAATCAACGTATTGATTTTGCTCTCGAGATTTTTGATCTTCAGACTTTCACCTGTATCTTCATTAGCATTCTCATTACCACCCCCTGCATTGACGGGAGGATTATTGGCATTGTGAGCTTCATCCGCATGGGCGTCCTCATCTTCCTGATTAACCTGGTTATGACGACTTGGTTCGCCTTGCCGGTTTGTCAGTGCTTGGATTTGTTGGTCATGTATTTCTCTCATATTCTGCATGGCCATCTGCATCTCGAGCCTGAAGCTCTCCTGTTGTTTAGCCATGGCTTCTTCGAGCATCTTGGCCACTTGTTCCGCACTTATCATAAATGACTCGCGGGGTTATCCTTCGCTGGACACTGTGTTATCTGATGCGACTGCAGAGCAGGCATCCAATTCTTCATCTTCCGAAGGTGGTCTTGTCCGAACCCTATCGTAAGTTCCTCGTATGATGGCTCCAGACTGCAGACGGGTTACACACCGGGGTGCTTCCGGAATTGACTCGGGATTATCCTGTGTCGATGTCCTTTTGCTGGTCATGTTAGCGGTGACCCTCGAAAATTCTCCATCTTCAACCGCCGTTCTTCTTCGTCGGAAACGCCTATGCCTTGGTTTTGGCGTTTCAGCAGTGAGTCTTTCAAAAACTGAAACTCTTTCGGGGACTGCCTTGATGCAGTTACACTCAGACAATACCGTCCGGATGAGTTTGGAACAAGGGCATTGAGTTTCTAGCCTTCGAGGACTTCTCTTTCTGGCTTTACTCGTACCCCCAACACGATAGTACAACTCGTCGGTTTGCAGGTTGGAGTAACCTATCGTGTGTTGGCACAGTTTCTCAGGTATAATGCCATCGTCATCAGACGACAACGTTTCCTTCTGAGGGCGAACTGCCTTCTTCGGGCTTTCGAGAGTCACACGCCTCGAAACATGCCTTTGTGGGCGTGAATCCTCAGCGGGCTCCTGGACTTCAATGCGCAGAGTAGTACGCTTAGTCGCCCTGATCTCTTTTTCATGTTGAGGGTTACGGCGACCCCCAGCATGTTGAATCGTTCGGGGCTTCTTTATTAGACCCAAACGTTCTTGAACTGGAGCTTTGTTTGGCTTCTCGGGAAGTGGACCGAGGTGCTCCAAGACTGACTTCCTTCTTTGGGATGGTCCTGCGGGATCTCCCATAGCAGTTGTGGAAATCATCGGTGATTTGGGCCGGTTCGCCGGAGGTTGAACTTTTGAAGGCTGCAGTTGTCGTTCCTTAGCCTGAATCGCCGCTTCAGACTTCGGCCTCCAAACTTTGTGAGTAGGTGGCGGTTTCTTGGCCACTTCTTTCTGCAGCTTTCTACGGGCTTCTTTAACTTGAGCCCGTGCCTGCGCTAATAGTGCGCGGCGTTTGCGGATGCGTTCTTCTAGCGTCGAACGATTCCGTTTGACACGGACCCATTCGTTCGTTGGCGGTTTGGAAGAGCCACCGTTCTTCAGATCCGTGTTGTAGCGGATCCCATCAATAGACTCCATTGCCTTTGCGAATTGTTTCGCAAGGCGTTGACGTTACCTTTGGCGGGCTCTCTTCGAGAGAGTCACCACGCCCTCTGCGGCGGAAGAGTTGGCCAGAGCAGATCTGACCTGGTTGGAAGTTGGAGGAATCTCACCCAATGCGACTTTGGCATCAAACGGGGCGAGATCTTCGTTGGTGTTTTCTACGTCTTCATACCAACGAGCTTTTCTCCTGGAGGAGAACTTCTTAGACTTGTGGGGGAAGGTAGATCTGGACGAGGACGACAAGTACTCCTCGAACTTCTGCTGGTCGAACTCGTATTCGACCTCCTCCACGACCGGGATTGAGATCCGCGGCTGCGACGCTTCGATCTCGGCAGCGAGATCGTCGGCTCCCACTGTGGTCACCAGATTGTTCGCGGTAAAAATCATATCTTTCTTCATTGACATCATTGCTATCTCAGATAACTTTTTTTTTGTTACAAAGATCCGGTCTTTTTATAAGATCCGGTTACAATGAAAATCAAATAAAAGAAAAGAAAAATTACAACTTTCTCCTTTTTTGTCGAACAAATCACGAGCTCCTGTTTTGCGGTCGCTCGCTTGCGTGGGTTCTTCGCCTGCGCCGGGCTTTATCCGTTGACCACCGCTAGATCTAGATCCGGTCGGATCTACGCAGTACGACGGGTATTATTTCACCAAGGAAATAATAGCCGGGGGGAATTAATTCACCAAGGAACTAATCGCCCAAATCTCGGGATCAAAGACCAAGCTTTGATCCGGAGTACGCCTGCGTAGATCTGAGATCCGGTCCTCTCGAACTCCTGCCTTATTTGGCGTTGACGATCGCCGAGCACCAGATCTGGATGAGCAAGTCTTCAAAGTCCCAAAGCTTGAATCTTTTTTTTAGATCTGAGCTTCGAATCCTGCAGAGCTTCGCCTCCAAAAAATCCAACCCCTGAACAAATGAACCACCTCTCCTATTTATAGGCTCTCAGATCTGTGCCTTAGCACAGATCTGGGCCGGCCACCTCAAGGTGGCTCGGCCACCGAGCCACCTCAAGGTGGCTCGGCTTGGGCCGAGCCACCTTGAGGTGGTTCGGTTTCGGCCAAGCCCCTCTAGGTGTTTGGGTTCCGTCGTTGTGTCCATTTTGTGGTAGATTTGTTCGGACTTGATTCGTTGACCTGATTTGGCAGTAAATCCACTTCTGAGTTTGAGTCCGAAACTGATCTTGATTCGATCTCGATTCATCCAAGTCCGCTCTTGGTTGGATGACTCATCGATTTACTAAACCGTTGGCTTGATTCCGCACGCGAGTGGATTCATTCCGTGCGGTTCGTTAGTTTCGTAGCCTCGTTAATCCGCTTCGTCGCATATCGCTTGGCTTCGGTGTTGTGGACTAACGATCGTGTTTGCGTACGTCGCCCGATGGTTGATTCGATATCGTCGAGCTGTGTTAAGGGACCTATAGGCAGTTTTATACGCCTACAGGGTTCACCCACCCAGCATTTGATTTACTTCAAATCACATCTGGGGGTTATCTCTGGCAATGAGCCTCTGATGGTACGGTCCTTCGTTGGCACTCTTCGCGGAGCCGCCTTCGATTGGTATCACCGCCTCAAGCCAGGTAGCGTGAATAGCTAGGACGACATGGAGACCAAATTCCTCGCCAACTTCTTCGACGACGACACCGAGATATCCATCGGATCGTTGCTCGACGAGAAACAGAAAGACTGGGAATTAGTAGATACCTTCGTCAAAAGGTTCCGGAACAAGGCGATGAACTGTCGGGACCCAATCACGGAGGAGTTCATTCTCCAAACCTGCCACAACAACCTCGCATTGGACGTTTTGGAAGCAATGGGGACAACACCATCCAAAACATGGAAGGATCTGAAGGTCCGAGGAGAGCAGGCCGAGCGATTCCTCAGGAGGAAGAAGGCGGAGAGAGGCCAGCAGGCGACGAATGCTCCAGTACAGAATTTCAACCCACGAGGGAAGGGTAAGGCACATGTTAATGCAATTGATGCTAATCAAACTTTCCAATTGTAACCTCAGCAACAGCCGCAGCAACAAGCACCACAACAGTCGCAGTCACAATGGCGACAACGGCCTCAGAAGCAGAAATCTTCGGAGCCCAGATTTCCTAAGGTGTACTCCTTTAAAGATGACGAAGTTCCCGTTATCTTTAAGTACCTATTAGAGAATAACAAAATCCAGCTGTCGGCGATCGTGGATCAAGAAGGGGCTAGCAAGGTGACGGATCCAAAGTATTGCGCATACCATAGAGCGGTCCACCACCCTACGAGGTTATGCTACCATCTCAAGGACAAGATCCAGGCATTAATTGATGTGGGCGTCATAACCCCGAAGCCACCCAAGAATGTAGGAGCAAATGCAGTGTCAATTAGCTTTGGATCAGTACCCACCTCGTGGTTTGAACCAAAACATATCACCAAGGTGGGAATGAAGACGGTAAACGATGATCCGTATGGACAGCGCCAAAAAGGGCTTGTGCCACACACAGCCCCAAATGGCGAAATCCTCTGGGTCCATCCTGATCTTCTTGAAGACGATCAATGGGCGACTTCCTCAACCAAAAAGGGTAAAGGCAAGTCCTGTAATGCTACTTTCGTGATCTTCGAAGAGAACGGTGATGAAGCTCCTATCTTCCCGCTCTCCGAAGAAGAACAAGAAGTTTTTGCCACTAGAAGCGGAAACCAGTACCACTTCAATTATCCGTCACCTAGTGATCAGTTAGCTGAGCAGGGGGTGACTAAGTCGGGACCAGCCAAGACGCTCACAGAGCTGGGGGTGATTACAACTCCTAGACCGGTTAAAGAAGCTCGACAACAACCGGTTAACAAACAGAAAGAAAAGAGGCCCCAAGAGGTGCAAAATCTGAAGCAGTCTCGTTTCAATCGTCCGATTGGAAGAGATAAACCGGAGAGTTCGAATACTTCGCGCATCTTCGATGTTATGGCTCAACTAGCTAACATTCCAGCACGGATAACATTGTATGAGTTGCTACGGTTGTCTAAGGAAACCAGGGAAGCCTTACAAGAAGCCTTGGCTAATTCGGAAGTGTTCCTTACTCAGATCAAGCCGGTATCTGAAGGGTCAGAACCGTTAATTCAGCATTGCAATATAGCAGCTAAGAACCTTCCCTGCATTACCTTCACCAAAGAGGATATGCAGACGAAGAATTCGAACCACGATCGGCCCCTATATTTCATTGGGTACATTGGCTCCAGCGAAGTTAACCGAATCCAAGTAGATCCGGGTTCCGCTGTGAGTATTATGTCGCTTCGCTTGATGCATAACCTCGGTATTCCAGTTAGCAAATTGGCTGCCACAGGCACTGTTATCTACGGATTCAATACCAGCGGGTCAAGACCTTTGGGTAAAATCCGGATAAAATGCCAAATGGGTGATTTGAAGACGGAGGTCACATGTTACGTGATTGATGCCGAGACATCATATAACTTACTACTGGGTCGACCTTGGATCCATAGTAACGTTATAATTCCTTCCACTCTCCATCAGTGTTTGAAATACGTCGACACTGATGGTAAGGTCAGGACGGTGGTCGCGGATAAGCAACCATTCAAAGGGTTTGAGAATTATTTCACTGATTCCCTCCTTTATGGTAACGAATCCGATACTGAACCATCGGCCCAGGGCACGGACAGCGGAGAAGAAGCTGATACCGAAGCCGGATTTGATTACAATGGAGGTTTTGTTTTTAATGACATTGTACCCTTTGTAATCAATCTTGATGATGAACAATCATCAGATGGCAGTTGTAACTGGCAACTTGCCAATAATGAAATAAATAATGATTTAGAGTACTCACTGTCTCTTGATGATGTGATAAAGGGATTGTATGATAATCCCGACTTGTATATGCCACTTCGATCGTCCTATATGGCAAAGAAAAGCCTCCAGCATTCTTTTGGGACAACCCTGGTTATCCCTGCCAAAATAGGAGGTGAAAAAGAAGTGATTTACGGTAAAGGAGAGAGCTTTCCATTACCTGATCATTTCTTAAAAGAAGATGAGAATGATGACAAACCTGGTCAACATTTATCTAAGTACAGTCCGGAAGCACGCAAGCTCATGGAAAAACAGGGATATAATTTCACACTCGGAGAAGGTTTATACTTTGATCGAGATCCCCGTATTCCAGCCAAGGCATCATGTGTACCAAAAGGGAAACCGGACGATTATTATAAATTCAGACGGGGTTTAGCTATGCCTCCTCATCTGATGACGAATGTTGCTGGCAAATCATCGATCAAATTGCTAACAAAGGTAAAAATAGGTACTCATCAGATTCCTCAGAATGGGATTTCGATACAAGTCTGGGAGAAGTATTCAAAGCCCTAATGACGAACATGACTACGGCTGATCCATCCACGATGGAGGGCGACGATCAACTGCCAACATGGGAGGACCCGTGGATTCATCACCTAAACATGCAGTATGGTGATAGATTTGAACAGAGGGAACCCCCCACTGAAGATAAAGTAGTCCAAATTAACATGGGCGATGAAGCCAACCCAAAGCCTATATTCATCAGCGATACCCTTCCCCCAAATGAGAAGGAGGAATTAATTGCTCTCATCAGGGAATATATTGACGTCTTCGCCTGGAACTATGAAGACATGCCAGGACTCGATCCCAATGTGGCAGTGCATCGCCTCGATATCAAGTCGGATGCTAAACCTGTCAAACAACAGCAAAGACGGTTTCGTCCGCAGATTATGGAAGCCATTGAGGCAGAGGTTAAGAAGTTGATCGACTCAGGATTTATCCGAGAGGAGCAACATCCAGACTGGCTAGCCAATATTGTTCCAGTCATGAAGAAGAATGGTAAAATCAGGATTTGCATCGATTTCAGAAACCTGAATGCGGCATGTCCAAAAGACGACTTTCCTCTCCTAATCACGGATGTCATTATCGATAATACATGCAGATTTGAGAGAATGTCCTTTATGGATGGCTTTTCGGGATATAACCAAATCAAGATGCATCCAGATGACGAGAAGCATACAGCGTTCAGAACACCCCTCGGTGTCTTTTGCTACACGGTGATGCCTTTCGGTCTGAAGAATGCAGGCGCCACGTACCAGCGAGCAATGACTAAGATTTTCTAAGAACATCTCAGGAAAACGGTTGAGTGCTACGTTGATGATTTGGTTGTGAAAAGCCGCAACAAAGAAGATCACATCAAGGACTTGAAGACGATGTTCAATCTCATGTGGAGTCATCAATTGAAGATGAACCCCACTAAATCCTTCCTTGGAATGACTAGTGGAAAATTCCTTGGATTCGTCGTCACTACGAAAGGTATACATATCGATCCCGATAAGGTGAAGGCGATACACGAACTGCAACCCCCTAGAAATCTAAGAGAACTCAGAGGATTGCAAGGGCGTTTAGCTTACATTCGACGGTTCATCTCAAATCTTTCTGGGAAGTGCCAACCATTCTCTAAGTTAAACAAGAAGGGCGTGCCATTTATTTGGGACGACGTCTGCCAAAAAGCACTTGAAGATATCAAGACATATCTAACGAATCCCCTTGTTCTTGTTGCACCAAAATCAGGTAAACCGTTCTTGATTTACATCAAAGCGATGAACCACTCGATAAGTGCTTTATTAGCGTAAGACAATGATAACGGTCACGAACAGGCAGTCTATTAACTAAGTCGGACTTTGGTAGGCGCCGAGTCTCGATATTCGATGATTGAGAAAGAATGTCTCGCATTGGTATTCGCAGTACAAAAGATGCGACATTACTTGGTTGGGCAGACGATTTACGTCATTTCTAATGTTAATCCGGTACGGGTATTTATGACTCAACCGGGTTCGATGAATTGGCGATTAGCGAAGTGGGCCCTTCTCTTGTCCCAATATGATTTGCACTTCAAACAGCAGAAGTCAATCAAAGGATAAGCAATTTGTGATCTTTTGGCGGCAAACCCGACCGCGGATACGGCAGAAGTATATGATGACTTGCCGGATGAAACCCACGAGGTTAACACTACATCGCACCAAGTATGGCAATTATACTTCGATGGTGCTTCGAGAGTAGCTAATGTGGCAATAAACCCTAGTTGTTCTAGAGTCTCCTCCGGAGTCGGAGTTGTTTTAGTTTCCCCAGGGAAGCATGTGATGCCTCGGACTTATTCACTGACTGAACCATGTTCCAATAACGTAGCTGAGTACAACGCGCTCCTCATTGGACTCAGTTTCGCCAAGGAGCTGGGGGTCGAATATCTCGAAGCTTTTGGGGATTCTCAATTGATAGTCAACCAAGTCCGTGGGGAGTATGAAGTCAGGAACCAAGACCTGATCCCGTACCATCAAGAAGCCGTCAAAATAGCAGAATCTTTTGAAGAATTCTTCATTGAATACATCCCTCGTCTCCAGAACGCTTATGCGGATGCACTGGCAGCACTAGCGGTATCACTTGTGCAGCCTCCCGCAACTGAACTGCTAGTCACAGTAAGATCACATGAACTCTGCGTACCCATATACAATATGGATATCGAAGAGGAAGATGATAGAAATATAAGCGCCAAGGAGGTGAACTCAACTCAAATTGGGTCTGAGTCCCGAGATTGGCGTTTTCCTATCATTGACTACGTCCAATATGGTATTTTGCCAGAGGATGTAAAAGAAAGGGAATCAATCCGTCGAAGAGCACCAAGATTCTCCTATAATACCGAGACCCATACATTATACCGTCGAGGGTACGATGATTTGTTACTTCGATGCCTTTCGAACGAAGAAGCAGAAGAAGTTCTTAAGGAAGCACACGAAGGAGAATGCGGTGCGCATCAGCCTGGTCCCAAACTGTACGATCGCATCAGGAGAATGGGATATTTCTGGCCAATAATGGTTCGTAACGCGATCGAATACGCCCGAGGATGTCACGCCTGTCAAGTACATGCAAATTATATGCACCAACCACCGGAGCGGTTACACACGTCAACCACGTCCTGGCCATTCAAGACATGGGGTATGGACATTGTCGGTCCTATTTTTCCCCCTTCAGTCAAAGGTGATCGATTTATTCTCGTAATCACGGATTACTTTTCAAAGTGGGCTGAAGCAATTCCGCTTAAAGAAGTGAAGACGAACAACGTCATCAATTTCATCAAGCATCATGTCATATACCGACACGGCGTGCCAAGATAGATCATTCATGACAACGGTCCATAGTTTATAAGCAATGCTTTCGTTAGGTTTTGTGACAAGTTCAAAATTCAAGATGTCTCGTCAACAGCTTATTATCCCGCTGCGAATGGATTAGCTGAGGCTTTTAACAAGACGATCATTAAGATCCTGTTAAAGCTCGTGAAGACCAATAAACGAGACTGGGACGATAAACTCGGTGAAGCACTCTGGGCTTATCGTACCATCATACGCACACCTACAGGAACTACCCCATATTTGTTGGTATACGGATGTGAAGCTGTGCTACCATTAGAAATCCAAATCCCGTCCCTTTGAATCGCGCTCGCAACGGAGATGACGACGGAAGAACAACATCAGAAACGTCTCGAAGAACTAGAAATGTTGGATGAAAGGCGTTTGGAAGCTCAACAACACATTGAGTTTTATCAAGCCAGGATATCTAGAGCTTTTAACAAGAGAGTCCGACAGAGAAGCTTCAAGGAAGGAGATCTGGTCCTCGCTGCTTGCCGACCGATAATCCTCAACTCCAAGAAGAAAGGTAAATTCGAACCCAAATGGGAAGGGCCATTTGTGATAGACACAGTCTATTCAAATAGCGCTTATCGCCTAATTTCTCTAGAAGGCGTCAGACAATTAATGCTAATAAATGGGAAGTTCCTAAAAAAGTATTATCCCTAGTACATTCAAGATAACCCATTTATCGGGAACTTCCTTGAAGAATATTACACTTAATATTCTAGAGGATAACCCAAAATTATTTTCACCACCAAAATCCCTCACTCGCCAATTTTAATTGACAGTGAGTCCATCAAAAGTGTTTTTCTGGTCCAAGTCACCAACAAATTCCCCTCTTGATTCTTCCCACGAACAAGAGGTCCACTTTCAATTCAGAGCCTCCTTTCGATAAACGAAAGAACTCCCTTCTTTTCTCTTTGGTTAAACCTCTTCATGGTTATAACCAAAGTTGAAATTTCATTTCGATAAACGAAAAATTCATCTAGATAACCAATCCTATAAAAGGTAAGTTTATCTAGATCTTCCGGATTCTCGGAGTGGAGATCCCACTTCTAGTTTCTTTCTTGCACTGGAAATAGAATATAAAATTCTTCTTTTTCAAAATCAAGGAATAGAATATAAAATTCTTCCTTCCTTGATCGGGGAATAGAATATAAAATTCTTCCTTTCCCACACCAACCCTTTTTCCAAGAATTTATCAAATTTAGGATTCATCATAGGAAGTTTATCCCGAATTCTAAGCAGGGATAAGTCTGCGCCTAACATGCGCTGCCGGTTTAGTCTTTCTCCGTAAAAAAAGACACCAGAGTTCGATTCTGGGGTATTTTATCCTGAAACCTAAGTAGGGATAAGCCTGCGCCTAACCTGCGCTGCCGGTTAGTTCTTAACCGTTAAAAAGAACACTTGCCCACAAATTCAACATTGTGGCAGGTTGTTATTAATAACACCAAAATCCATGCCTTATACGCATGGGGAATTTCATCCTGAATCTTAAGAAAGGATATGTCGACGCCTAACACGCGCCGCCGGTTTAGTCTTTCTCCGTAAAAAAAAGATACCAGAGTTCGATTCTGGGGTATCTTATCCTGAAACCTAAGTAAGGATAAGTCAGCGTCTAATACACGTTGCTGGGTAGCCTATTCCCATAACAGTGGCGAAGTCTACGTATTCGAAGTCGTAGCACAAAGTCTCAGAGAATTCACTCTCTTAGCACAACGTTACATGCGGAACGGATTTAGACAATCCGCATGCTAGCCCGACTCAAACGGTAGTCGGTAAAGGCTAATCAAATCCGTTGAGGGCTGGGGGTTAGCTAAAAATCCTAAAGTCAACGCCTAACACGCGTCGCCGGGTAGCCTATTCCCATAATAAATGGTGAAGTCTACGTATTCGAAGTCGTAGCACAAAGTCTCAGAGAATTCACTCTCTTAGTACAACGTTACATGCGGAACAAATTTAGACAATCCGCATGCTAGCCCGACTCAAATGATAGTCGGTAAAGGCTAATCAAATCCATTGAGGGCTGGGGGTTAGACAAAAATCCTAAAGTCAGCGTCTAATACACGTCGCCGGGTAACCTATTCCCGTAACAAATGGTAAAGCCTATGTATTCGACATTATAGCACAAAGTCTCAGAGAATTCATTCTCTTAGCACAACGTTACATGCGGAACGGATTTAGACAATTCGCATGCTAGCCCGACTCAAACGGTAGTCGGTAAAGGCTAATCAAATCCGTTGAAGGCTGAGGGTTTACCAAAAATCCTATGAGTATTATGGTCAATCATTCCAAACAGAGTGAGAAATCATAATAAAGATAAAGATAAAACCATGTCCACTAAGAGAATCAAAAGTCAAAGTATCCAGCAAAATAAATCATACATCAAGCCCATGGCTAAAAATCTGCTGACTAATCTCAGACAGCTTTTTATCATAAGCTTGTCTAAGCTCATCCTCCAAATTAGCTCTGAGGGACTCTTCAGTGGTGGCTAGGGTCTTCACAGCAATATCCTCCGTCTCAACCAGCTTCTGCTTCAAGGAATTCAACTCTGCAGATAAAGCAATGTGGGCTTGCTGATCCTGTACCTTCGTCATCTGAAGAATACTCAAAGTCTCCTCTTCTTCACGAAGCTCTTTTCTGAGCTGTTCTATTTTGGTCTCGCAAGAGGCAATAGAAGAGTCAAGCTCGGCAAGGGAAGATGATCTAACAGCAAGGTTGGTCTCCACTCGATCTACCCGACCCCGTTGCACCTGAATCTCGAGCTCAGTAAGGACTCGAGTATCGCGCCATGTCTGTAAGCGAGTATCCAACTCAGCAGCAATGAATGAAGAAGCACCAGCATCACGGAGCTCACGAAACATCTGAAGCTCGTGCTCTAGACAATCAAGGTCATCAATAATAACCTTCGCCAGATCCGGATAGCCTACATCCCTTATTGAGTTTATTCTGGAATCAAGGAATGGTTTGAATTGATGAAGGAAGAGTCCGCCATGGAAGAGTTTGCCAATCATGGCATTCACGAAGGAAAAGAAGGAGCGAACTTCTATACAGATGACGATCTTCTCAGGATCATTGTCTGATAACAACTCCTTCACGAGGACATGAAGCCGAGAAGAAAGCCCTACACAAAAAGAGGGAAATCTATCAAAGAAAAGCCTTGATGAAGAAATAAATAACATTTCTCAGTTGCTTAATTTATACCTTCTTCCCCTTGAGTCACTAGGGGTAGCGGAGGTGTAACCGCTGTTGATGTATCAGCTGGTGTAGCTGGTCTCACAGTCGGTTCAACAGAATTAGTCTCAACAAAAGCTTCTGTCAAACACAAAATGGAATTTTCAGATTCGTTATAGTTGCATTAGTCACAAAATGGCTAGTCCTATAATTAACCTGAGAAGAGGCACGTACCTTCACAAGGACAATCCTCGGGATTCTTGGGGGAGTGTAGACTCAGGAAACATATCTTTAGGCATTTGGTCATCAATCTGAGGAGAGCCGTACATGAAGTGGAGCATAGGGGTGTCCACAAGCAAACCCTCCTCATCGAAATCATCAGTCGAAAAATCTGACACAAGAAGATATGAATACAAAAGAAGAATAAAGAGACTACGACTGATGGAAATGAGTTACCTCTTATGGATGTATTAGCCTCTCTACTCCCAAGGTCCACGTTTGCCTCCTGCAATTCATCTAAAAGAGCAAGAAGCATAGAGACAATTAGGGGAGGCACGAATTTTGAATGGTTCAACTCCTTTGTATGCCATCTAAAGGATATGTTGTCAATGGTAGATGTACCTGGATTCGTTGAATCGGGTCCTACGTTAATAGTCTCCCTAACGTCGGTAGCTTCTGCAGGCTTTTCTACCTGGCCAGGCTCATCAAAATCATGAGGAGCAGAATCAAGACTCATCTCGCCCTCTTCACGTTCTCCTATATAGAGATGGAAAAGCATAAGTCCTAAGTTCTGAATGATCAAAAGAACGATCTATAGGGTAGATACTACCTCCATCGCTAGCGGGATCATCACTAGCCAAATCCATCTCAAATGCTCGTGAATCTGCACGCGGCTTGCGGGCTAGTCTCTTCCGCCTAGCAGCTGGGACAACAATCGGAGGTCTCACTGAGTAAAAGGACGGAATTCTTCTTCCTCATCAGCCATTGTCCCTGAAACATCAAACAGTTGTTAAGATCAATAATTCTAGAGGATAGAGAGAAAAGAAAAGTAGCTAACCTCGCTCAGAACAGTCCTCGTAATCGTCAAGATATTCGCCTGAAGCCTCATCAGCAGAATGGAAAATCTTCTTTCCTTTTTCGTCAATCCGACGAGTCTTGCTTCGTTCCCTCTGCGACCGAGCATTTTCCCAAATCACACGAGAATCAGCCAGAGAAGCTTCCTCGGCCACTAGCTCTGTAATCGGCTTCACGTGGACAGTTTTGTTAGCTGCCAACAACCACTTGCAGCTTAAAAATGTGAGCTTTAACTGACGCTCAGCACTCGGGTGTAAAACCCCGAAAATTTCTATAGTATATATGTATATATATGTGTGAATTATCAATAATAAATAATTCCTTTGTGATGAATAACCATATAAATATAAGATATATATGTTTATCAGTATTTGGGAACCCAGCAGGTGTTTACAAGTGAGAGAAATCGAGTGGTATATGGCCAGCAGGTGAAACGCCCATCAGAAGGCATTTTTGTGCTGATCGGTCGACCGACGCGGTCGACCGGCGCGGTCGACCGACCAGCGATCAGAGAACTTCCAGGTTTTTTTTCATTGCGGTTTTGGTTTCGGGTCTTTTGGGTTTCGGGTCGGGTTGGGGAGTTAGCATATATACCAACTTAACCCAGGAGAGCCTCTCTCCACCTCAGGCTCTAAACCCTAGCCCCATCTCTCAAATCTCAAACCCTAGCTGGATTTGGTGCTTAGGAGGAGATCTGGAGGGTTCGTTCAGCGGGATTTTGGGATTTCGGCGTAGAGGATCAATCTCCTGCAGATCCAGGGCATTCATCAGCACCCAAGGCGAGTAATTTCTCGCCCAACCCCCACCCCTTTCAATTTAACGTCAAGAACTGAGTTTTATTGGATTTTATTAAGCCAAATTCGTATTTTTGAATAACTAATAGATTATTATGGCATAGGAATATGGATTTGGGATTTTTACCTGTTTTAAAAACTCACCAACGTTTTCTGTTAACAGATCTAGATCTGAAAATATTAAAAACCCTGTTTTTATTGTTAACGGTGATTTAAATCATGTTTATTCATTTATGGGATCTTGGTGGCAAAGTTTTAAAGGTTATAATCGCATTTTTACTGATCTATAACATTTCACAAAAATCTGGGTTTTGGTTTAACAATATTGTTCCAGGTTTCCAGCTGACAGAAACCCAAATTTAGGTTTCTGTTCGCTTGGCGGTCGACCGGATCGGTCGACCGCTGAGCTCGTTTTGGGGCTCCGGTCGACCGCGGCGTTCTTCCGGTCGACCGCGACATTTTATCGGTCGACCGCGACGTTCTGTCGGTCGACCGATAAGTCACAGCGGGCGACCGCCAGGCTCGTATCAGAGATCGGTCGACCGGATCGGTCGACCGCCGACTCCTCTGTTGCATTTTTTCCAGTTTTGGTGTATTTGAGTATTTTTACTCATATTCGAGGTTTTGTCTGGATTATCTGACCTGGTTATTAGTCCCACTATGTGTCCATGCATGATAGATGACCTGAGGGTATAAATTTGGGACATATACACTGATTTGGTTATGAATTTGACAAGTAGATTTTACTACATACATCGTAGCGATCTTTTACTACTCCTACAGTCCTCGTGTTGGACTATAATCCATAGAAGTCCTCGTGTTGGACTATAATCCCTCTTAGTCCTCGTGTTGGACAATTGCCGTTTATTCCATGAGATTAAAAAACTAAAATATGTGTTTCATGTTTTGGATATAGTTCTTAACCCTGCAAATGACTATTATACAGTAGATCACGACATGATAATTGTGTAGATTTTGATTTTGACACTTATGTTGTTTTAGACATGATATTCATGCAAGTAATGACATGATATTCATGTTGGCTATGTTACAACACTATAATTATGCCCTGATGTTTGTTGATTCTTCTATTTTTTGTCATTGTATTAGAACCTTGGGTTTAGTATTTAGGAGTTTATAAATTTGAGATATAAGGTATATACATGAGGGTTTCCTTGTTTGGATTATTTCGCTCGACGTACCTATTCTCGTGTTGTAAACTTCTAAATACCAAAACCCTCCTTAGTGAGATCAATGATTTTAGATCTATTATATGTTATCTGTATTTTCATATACAACGAGCCCTTTTTCCTTGGGGTTGGTTGTGATGTTACTCGCTAGTGCTTTGACGCTCGTTGTCCCTCCCCCTTTCAGGTCACGAGCCAGGAGCACGGAGTGTCGCAGGTTGAGAGCGGACCACTTTAGTGTTCATCTCACTTTCTAGTTATGTATTATTTTATTGAGCTCCACTGTAGTATGGTTAGACATTTGAGGGTATTGTTCCAGAATTTGTAAAGGCTGAGTGCCTTATTTATTCTTGTCAGATATCTGTATTTGAGACTTGATGATTTCTCCAGTTTATTTATTCGGACATTTACCATGTATTCCCATTTGTCGGATGATGAGATATTTATTTGATCACTATCATTTCATCAGCCCTTTGTGTATTATCTTTTACTTGCCTTTGTACCCACACCTGTTATTGACTCTACTAGATAGATATTAATTATGATGGTGAAACATGTTATTGCACGGTGTGGTGCATGGTAGGTTTGACATTCTTGGTTTCACCTTAGACTGCAACCTTGTGTGAACCCAGGGGCGTCACATCGGGAGACTAAACTTAGCACCAGTGCAGCCCGTCACGGTCCACAGCCATGCCCGAAGACCGTCCACCAGACCGCCATGAGTCCGAGGCTGCTGACGTGGATTCCCGACATAAAGCTGATCATAACCAAACTGGTGGGCGAATCGGCAGGATAGATATGGCTCTATGAAGCACTGATTCCTCACCCGGAAGGTCAAATAGCCTGGCCTAATATTCATTAGCCAGTTAAAGCAGCCGACATCTAAATGAGTCCGATACTCCTTCGGCCTCTCCTCATCAATCAAACACTCGCTATATCTGCTGAAGAACTGTGGAAAGCAAGTGGAAAATGCCCAACACTTATGAACCTGTAGCTGCTTTCTGATATCAGGGAATCCTTGCCCCTCCCACCTGCCATTCTCAAGCAACTGTAGTAGGGGAACAGAGCGGTCTGTGGTGCTAGGTACCGACATCATGTCAGGACGATGAAGAACGAACCAAGCCATCAAATAAGTGTATGGGAGCTCCACCCTAGAAAGAGGAATCTTAGCCGATGGTTCATCTTCTTTCTGTGTGAAGGTACTAGAAATCTGTCGAAGCCCTCGATGAATGTTAGCTACTATCACCGGAAGAAGTGAAAGTTCCTTCTTATAGGCAAGCTGAACCGCTGGGTAGAGCACTTCCAATGGCATAATGTCACCAGTTTGATACGGGACCATGCATTTCTTTAACCAGATAGTGAGGTAACCGGCGAGGAGGGTCTTGGCTGAATCGATGCAGTTGCATGCCATAAGAACGATTTAAACTTGGTCCCTGCAGGAAAGCCACCCTCGGGACTGTTAATGGTATTGTAGGCGTATAAAACTGCCTATAGGTCCTTTTGTTAGACCCTAGAGGGGGGGGGGTGATTAGGGTCTTATGCTAATCTAATCCGATTAAATGC
>BQKN01000844.1:222543-251352 GCA_022839385.1 Asparagus kiusianus
TCCCCCCCGGCTATTATTTCCTTGGTGAAATAATACCCGTCGTACTGTGTAGATCCGACCGGATCTAGATCTAGCGGTGGTCAACGGATAAACCCCGGCGCAGGCAAACAACCAACGCAAGCGAGCGACCGCAAAACAGGAACTCGTGATTTGTTCGGCAAAAGGAGAAAGTTGTAATCTTTTTTTTATTTTCTTTGATTTTCATTGTAACCGGATCTTATAAAAAAACCGGATCTTTGTAACCGAAAAACTGTTATTCAAGATAGCAATGATGTCAATGAAGAAAGATATGATTTTCACCGCGAACAGGTATAAGAGTGAGCGTCAATCTTCTTCAACAGACCATTAACCTCTGAAGGAGTAAGTGTTGCCAGTTCGCAAATAGCCTCGCCAGAATTGCTCTCTAGGTTCTTGAAAAAATAACACGCAAACTGCTTCAGACTCACATGTGACTTAGTCCTCTTCGCTAAAGGCTCAGACTGCGCCAAAGCAATGTGGTAGTGACATGTGAGATCCCATAAAGTCTCGTAGCGGTCGGGCATGCGATCCTTCAGCCGACTCAATTCATGATTGGAGGGAAAGTATTCCTGATATAGCATCTGACCCATGGGCAAACCAGAAATCTTGTGCATCTCATGGAGAGCCAAGCCCAACTCCCCGTGCTTAGTCAGAAAAGTGTTCGAATCCGGGTTATAGAGCTCGCACAAAGCAAAAAAGTGCTTCGCGCTGACAGGTAAGCCGTACATGGTGGAACGAATGGCTGCATATAGGCCAAAAGCGTGCAACTCCTCGCTCCATCGGCTTAGGACATACTTCATCATACGAGCCCACCAAAGCTTGTCCAAAGAATGGACCCAGCCATAAAATCTGTGACGCGTCGCAGGCATCTCCCGTCCTAAGGCAGCGAGGCGATTCCTCAAAGTAGAAGCAGAAGAAAGAAATTCATTACGCGACGGTGCATCCAGCCCTAATACCCCAGGACGCAATCCAACGATATGACTCCTGCTCGAACCTGGAGCTGCCTGATGGGTGATATAGCCACAGTGAACGCTTTCATGCTCCTCTGTCAAGTGCCACGACATCTCCCGTGTAACAGCCTGACGCCTGAGCTCAGTCAACGAGCGGTGTCGAGGAATCTTCGGCAAATATAGGAAACCACAGCCATTTTTATGAAGCCACTGCTCGGCGTCAATGAACACTGCATCAGGATCTCTGACAGAATCGCCAAATAAAAAGTCAGTCTTCCTGAGAGGCTGAACAGAATTGGCATCCTTCACGAAAGGCGCATCCATGATCAACTGTCGAAGAGCTCGATGTCCACCTTCCTTCACCACTTGGGCAACCTCTGTCGACGTGCCCGGAGCAAACTGAAGAGTAAGCGGAATAGGTGAAAAATCATCGGACGTCGAATAATACTCGTCACGACGCCCATTCACTGCATGAGATGGGAACGCTCCAGAGGGATATTCCACTGAAAACAAGCAATTAAATATTTTTTAGTCTCAGTTATAAAAGAAAGTTGAACTCATCTTACAAATGGGTAAGATAGAGTCACTGCCTTATAAAGGGTGAGACGATTTGGCCACATTATGCACTTATAAAGTAGGATATATAAAAAAAACATATCCCTGCCTTATAAGGCACAATGCAACGTCAAAACGCCCCCTTTATTAATTTTGAGATATGGTTTTGACCAAGCAAAACCCATCTTTAAAGCGTCGATCCTCACCAAGGAGAATCAAGGCTCTTCCCGATTGTCTCACCAAGGAGAACAACGTGGGGAAAAGGACTAATTTGCAAATTTCCAAGGGAAAAAGGACTAATTTGTAAATTTCCAAATATGCCAAAAAAATAGCTCACCAACGTACGAGGGAGGCACGCCATCAGCCGACGCAGCAAGGGATTGACCTCTCGGGGTATACGACATGGTGATCTGCAAAATAAATCAGGGGATCATATCCAGAAAAAATTTCCCCTCTTTATTGCAATTCTCCCCCCTGAAAGATGAGCTCGGGGCGCCAAATCATAATCCTAACCCTCATATGCAATCCCACAAATTCATAAATTGAATTAAACACGAGCTATGCCAAAATTATGAAGGATTTACCTGAGGAAAAGCTCGAGGATCCGACAAGAAATCAAATCTTGAAAGAAGCTCGAACCACGTGCTCGAGGGGCCTGAGAGAAACTTTTTATATGAAGATTTTGAAGGATTTTTCAGTTTAAGATCCAAAGGAATGATAGATCTAAGACAAATTTGAGGGTTTGAAGGAGTAAGGATGCACGAGGGAAGAAAAAATCCAAAAGAGGGAGCAAAGGGGGGCCGGCCCTAGATAGAGAAAAAGGGGCTCTTTTATAGCCTTGAACCAGTCTTGAACCGGACCAAACCAGGCAGAACCGGACCAGACCAGACTAAATCAGTTCAAATGAGGCTGAACCAGACCAGACCTGGCTGAACCAGACCAGACCTGGCTGAACCAGACCAAACCAGGCTGAACCAGTCCTGAATCAGTCCCGAACCAGTCTTGAACCAGGGTGAACCAGCCTTGAACCAGGTTGAACCAGTCTTGAACCAGTTTGAACTAGATTTGAACCAGAATTCAAATTGAAGCTGAATCAAGTATCGAAACGACTTCAAATCAACCGAGGGTTCAGTCCCTTGTAAATTCTTTCCTGTCCCACACATTCGGAAGGGTCGGAAGATTTCTTGAGCCTAATTACTGCCCTTTTTGGGTCATTATCAGGCCGGTTCAGCTCATTCGAGCATGAAAAATACTCCAATAAGGTATACGAGTATAAATTATTTCCTATTTTTGGTTGAGAAGTTTCTGGAGAATATTTTCCTAAAAAAATATTCTTATGGATAACTCAACAATACTACGCCGGACAACGCGTTACAAATACCAATCGATGGTCAGGTCTATGTTGAAACAACAAACACGAGCTGAAGAATCAGAAAATCAGGAATTAGCTTCAAGTTCGAAATTCCGACAACGGTCAGACAATAAATGCAGCACCGCAACCCTTATAGATATTCGACAAAGCACCAAATAGCCTAAAGGATTGAAAGAATCAAGAACAGAAGCCATTCCAAAGTCCCGTTACACCGATTGAAGGTTGGGACAATCATATCCAAAGTATTCCAGACTCTTCTATAAAAGAGCGAGACTGGAAAACTTTGGAGGGGGTATCTGTAGGCGTATAAAACTGCTTATAGGTCTCTTAACACAGCTCGACACGGTGATTCGACAAACCAACGAACCATCGAACGGCATATCCAAGCGCGTTCGAAACTAAGTGAGACGCGATGAAGCGGGTTAACGAAGCGACGAGGTTAATGAACCATACACAAGCTAACGGGTAGAGGAATCAATGAGTCATCCAACCAAGAGCGGACTCGAACGAATCGAGATCGAATCAAGATCAGTTTCGGACTCGAACTCAAAAGTGGATTTACTGCCAAATCAGGATCCGGATTTACTGCCAAATCAGGTCAACGAATGAAGTCCGGATAAATCAACCACAGAACCGGAAAACAACGAAAAAACCAACACCAAGAGAGACTCGGCCGAAACCGAGCCACCTCTTAGTGGCTCGGCCAAAGCCGAGCCACCTTGAGGTGGCTCGGTGGCCGAGCCACACTCAGATCTGGGCCCAGATCTAGGCCCAGATCCGCTTTCAGAGGCTATAAATAGAGGGGGATGGCTCATTTTTCAAGGGTTGGAGATTTTGGAGCCGAAACTCTGCTGGATTGAGAACTCATCTTCGGATTTTCAAGCTTAGAAGACTCGGACTCTCAGATCTGGTTCTTGGCGATCATCCTTACTAAATTAGGCAGGAGTTCGAGAGAGATCAGATTTGAGATCTACACAGTTTCCCTCCGGATCAAAGCTTTGCCTTTGATCCCGAGAAGAGTCTCGATTTTGCTTGGTCGATTTCGATAACTTGGGCTATTATTTCCTTGGCGAAATAATACCCTCGGCTGTTATTTCCTTGGCGAAATAACACCCGCTATACCGTGTAGATCCGACCAGATCTAGATCGCGCGGTGGTCCACGGATAAACCCCGGCGCAGGTAAAGAACCCACAAAAGCGAGTGACCGCAAAAAAGGAGCTCGTGATTCATTCGACATAGAAGGAAAGTTGTAATTTTTATTTTCTTTCTTTGATCTCGTTGTAACCGGATCTTATAAAAAGACCGGATCTTTTGTAATTGATAAACAGTTATTTGAGAAACAATGACCTCAATGAAGAATACGATTTTTCCCGCGAACATCGACCACCTGACTATATCCTCAATTTTCATCCTGTCAACAACTATTACCGTTGCTGACACTATATGTCCTAAAAACCCAACTCCCCTTAGCCAAAACTCGCACTTCTCGAGTTTTTCATATAGTTGTTCCTTCCTCATCACTTCTAGCACTACTCTTAGATGCTCCTCGTGCTCTTCCTGGTTCTTTGAATATACTGGAATATTGTTAATAAAAACTATGACGCACTTGTCCAAATATGAAGCAAAGACCTGATTCATTAGGACAAAAAACACATATGGGGCTTTAGTTACACCAAAAGGCAAAACTAAGAACTCAAAATGGTCATATCTTTTCTTGAAAGTAGTCTCGGGTATGTCCTCCTTCTTCACTCTGAATTGATGATACCTACACCTCAAATCTAACTTGGAATACATAGTTGCTCTGCCTAACTAATCAAATAGATCATCAATCTGAGGGATCAAGCACTTGCTCTTGATGATCACCTAATTCAACACTATCACATACACACATACGTCAGCTTTCATCCTTCTTCCTCACCACTAAAACTGGTGCTTCCCATGGTGAGTAGTTAGGACGTATCAATTGCTTCCTCCGGTAGACCTCTAATTGTTCCTTGAGGTCCTCTTCTTTTGGGGCCATTCAAAACATTGGTTTGATTTTTAGCATCGTGCTCGATACTACATTAACGATATATGCTAGACTACGAAGTGGTGGTAGTCCTGACAACTCCTCAGGAAAGACACCCATAAATTCCCTCACTATGAGTAGAATATGGCTCTCCCCCCCAACTTCTCTGCCTCCATTGTAGCTAGAATCCCAGTAGTTATGGGTCGATACTCTAGTAGATCTAAACTCCTACTGCCTCTCTTAAAGTCAAAAGGTGTATGCTTAGGTAGATGGAAGCTAACGACTCACTGACAGTAATCTATGATCACATGGAAAGTATAGGATTGGCTCAGCACCCCACACACAAAGGATACTATTAGATGCTACTTACACTCTCGATTGACCATCACTAAACTACTACGAGTAATGATGGTCCAAACAAAGCTCCACAACAATATATAGAATATGAGGCTAAGGAAAACTGATGATACAACTGTAGGCGTATAAAACTGCCTATAGGTCCCTTAACATAGCTCGACAACGTCAAACCAACCATCGGGCAACGTACGCAAACACGATCGTTACTCCACTACACCGAAGCCAAGCGATAGGCGATGAAGCAGATTAACGAAGCTACGAGGTTGACGAACCGCACGCAAACAAGGGAATAAATCCACTCGCGTGTGGAATCAAGTCAACGGTTTAGTAAATCGACGAGTCATCCAACCAAGAGCGGACTCAGACAAATCACGATCGAATCAAGATCAGTTTCGGACTCGAACTCAGAAGCGGATTTACTGCCAAATCAGGTCAACGAATCGAGTCCGGACAAATCAACCATACAACCGAATTACGGACAGAACCGAAAATGGATACAACGACAACACGACGAAAACCCAACACCTAGAGGGGCTCGGCCGAAACCGATCCACCTCAAGGTGGCCGGCCTAGATCTGTGCCAAGGCACAGATCTGGTTGCCTATAAATAGGCCACCCTTTGTTCATTTGAGAGGGTTGGAAAATTTAGAGAGGCGAAGCTCTGCTGGATTTGAGGCTCAGAACTTAAAAAGATTCAAGCTTTGGGACTTCGAGGACTTGCTCATCCAGATCTGGTGGTCAGCGATCGTCAACGCCAAATAAGGTAAGAGTTCGAGAGGACCGGATCTCAGATCTACGCAAGCGTACTCCGGATCAAAGCTTGGCCTTTGATCCCGAGATTTGGGTGATTAGTTCCTTGGTGAATTAATCCCCCCCGGCTATTATTTCCTTGGTAAAATAATACCCGTCGTACTGCGTAGATCTGACCGGATCTAGATCTCACGGTGGTCAACGGATAAACCCCGGCGCAGGCAAAGAACCCACGCAAGCGAGCGACTGCAAAACAGGAGCTCGTGATTTGTTCGGCAAAAGGAGAAAGTTGTAATCTTTATTTCTTTTTATTTTGATTTTCATTGTAACCGGATCTTATAAAAAGATCGGATCTTTGTAACGAAAAACTGTTATTAAAGATAGTAATGGAATCAGTAAAGAAAGACACGATTTTCACCGTGAACAATCTGGCGACCACAGTGGGATCCGACGATCTCGTTGCCGAGATCGATGCGTCGCAGCCGCGGATCTCAATCCCGGTCGTGGAGGAGGTCAAATACGAGTTCGACCAGCAGAAGTTTGAGGAGTACCTGTCGTTCTCGTCCGGATCTACCTCCCCCCGCAAGTCCAAGAAGTTCTCCTCCAGGAGAAAGACTCGTTGGTATGAAGATGTTGAAAAGACCAACGAAGATCTCGCCCCGTTTGATGCCAAAGCTGAATCGGGTGAGATCCCTCCAATTCCCAACCAGGTCGGATCTGCTCTGGCCAACCCTTCTGCCGCAGAGGGCGTGGTGACTCTCTTGAAGAGAGCCCGCCAAAGGCAACGTCAACACCTTGCGAAGGAATTCACAAAGGCCATGGAGTCAGTTGACGGGATCCGTTACAATGCGGATCTGAAGAACAAGAGAGGCAAGCAGCCTCGACAATCAATGAATGGTGGTTCCTCCATGCCGCCAACAATGGAATGGGTCCGTGTCAAACGGAACCGTTCAACGCTGGAGGAGCGCATTCGCAAGCGCCGCGCACTATCAGCGCAGGCACGGGCTCAAGTCGAGGAAGCCCGTAGAAAGCTGCAGAAAGAGGTGGCCAAGAAGCCGCCATCAACCCGTAAAGTTTGGAGGCCGAAGTCTGAAGCGGCAGTTCAGACTAAGGAGCAATAACTACAGCCTTCGAAAGTTCAACCTTCGGTGAATCAATCCAAATCGCCGATGACTTCCACAACTGCTCCGGGAGATCTCACGGGACCATCCCAAAGAAGGAAGTCAGTCTTGGAGCGCCTCGGTCCACTTCCGAAGGAGCGAGGCAAAGCTCCAATCCAAGAACGTTTGGGCCCACTAAGAAAGCCCCGAACGAATCAACATGCTGGGGTCGCCGTAACCCTCAACATGACAAAGAAATCATGGCACCCAAGCGCACAACTTTGCGTATTGAAGTTCAGGAGCCTGCTGAAAATTCAAGCCCACAAAGGCGCGTTTCGAGGCGCGTGACTCTCGAAAGCCCGAAGAAGGCAATTTGCCCTCAGAAGGAAACATTCTCGTCTGATGACGAGGACGTTATACCTGGGAAATCGTGCCAACACACGATAGGTTGCTCCAACTTTCAAACGGACGAGTTGTACTATCGTGTTGGGGGTACGAGCAAAGCCAGAAAGAGAAGTCCTCGAAGGCTAGAAACTCAGTGCCCTTGTTCAAAGCTCATCCGGGCGGTACTGTCTGAATGCAACTGCATCAAGGCAGCCCCCGAGAGAGTTTTAGTGTTCGAAAGGCTTAGTACCGAAACGCCAAAACCAAGGCATAGGCGTTTCTGGCAAAGAAGAATGGTGGTCGGTGATGGAGAATTTCCGAGGGTCACCGCCAATATGACCAGCAAGGGAAGATCGGCTCAGGACAACCCCGAGGCGATTCCAAAGGTGCCCCGTCGTGTAACTCGTCTGTAGTCCGGAGCTATTATTCATGGAACCTACGGTAGGGTTCGGACAAGATTACCTTCGGAAGATGAAGAATCAGATGCTGGCTCGGCAGTTGCATCTGACAATACCGTATCCAGTGAAGGGCAACCCCGCGAGTCATTCATGATAAGCGCGGAACAAGTGGCCAAGATGCTCGAGGAAGCTATGGCCAAACAACAGGAGAGCTTCAGGTTCGAAATGCAGATGGCCATGCAGAACATGAGAGAAATGCATGAACAACAAATCCAGGCACTGACGAACCAGCAAGGCGAACCAAGCCGCCGTAACCAGGTCAATCAAGAAGAGGAGAACGCACATGCGAATGAAGCTCACAATGCCAATAATCCTCCCGTCAATGCAGGGGGTGGTATTGAGGATGCTAGCAATAACGCCATACTTCCACCTCAGAATCGTGCTAACGAAAATACAGGTGAAAGTTTGAAGATCAAAAACCTCGAGAACAAGATCAATACGCTGATTTCTGCTCAAGAGGTGAAGAAAACGGGCATTCATTGTCCATACCCAAGAGAATAGGAATCAATCCCATATCCGGCGAAGTTCAATCTAATCAACTTCACGCCGTTTGATGGGAAGGGTTCACCTACTCAGCATGTGATTTACTTCAAATCACATTTGGGGGTCATCTCTGGCAATGAGCCTCTGATGGTACGGTCCTTCGTTGGCACTCTTTGCGGAGCCGCCTTCGATTGGTATCGCCGCCTCAAGCCAGGTAGCGTGAATAGCTGGGACGATATGGAGACTAAGTTCCTCACCAATTTCTTCGACGACGACACCGAGATATCTATTGGGTCGTTGCTGGACGAGAAACAGAAAGACGGGGAATTAGTTGATATCTTCGTCAAAAGGTTCCGGAACAAGGCGATGAACTGTCGGGACCCGATCACTGAGGAGTTCATTCTCCAGACTTGCCACAACAACCTCACATTGGACGTGTTGGAAGCAATGGGGACAGCACCGTCCAACACTTGGAAAGACTTGAAGGTGCGCGGTGAACAAGCCGAACGCTTCCTCCGAAGGAAGAAGGCCGAGAGGAGCCAATCGACGACGAATCCTCCAAACTCGAACTTCGCCTCCCGTGATAAGGGCAAGGCACCTGCAGCGGCTGTTGATGCTAATCAAACGTCACAACAGCAGCTCCGGAGACAGCAGAAGACTTCGGGTCAGAGGCTCCAAAAAGAGTACTGCTTCAAGGACGAAGATGTTCCAGCCATCTTCGAATCCCTCCTTGAAAATAAAAAGATCAAGCTGCCACCGATCACGAATCAGGAGGAAGCTGACAATACTGTGGATCCAAAGTACTGCGCGTACCATAGGAGGATCCTTCATCCCACCAAGGCCTGCTTTACTTTAAAGAATAGCATCCAGACCTTGGTTGAAGCCGGCGTCATAACGCTAAGGTAAGCCAATTAAGAAACGGTAATACTCTAAAGAGTATATGAGTATAAACTGCTTCTCAATCCTCCGACCGGTATAAGAGGTTAAACTGCTCCCTGATACTCCAATAGGTATATGAGTTTAAACTGTTTCCTACCGTTGACGGGAAGTTCCTAGAGAATTTTATACGTAATATTCTTAAGGATAACCCGATCATACAAGGATAAACCTAGTTTCGCGAAGAAGCTGGGGGTGGATGATTCATGTAACGGGAAGTTCCCGAAAGAATGTTACATCTAATTTTCTTAGGGATAACCTGATCATTACAAATTAAATGATAAGCACTAAACCCACCGTTTACTTGGTCAAACCTTCCTACAGTTAGGACCACAACCAAAATCCCCTCTCGATTCCTTCAATGAACGAGAGGCCCATAAATTGAGAGATCAAACCTTCCTACAGTTAGGATCGTCTCAAACCTCCCACAACCAAAATCCCCTCTCGATTCCTTCAATGAACGAGAGGCCCATAAATTGAGCGATCAAACCTTCCTACAGTTAGGATCGTCTCAAACCTCCCACAACCAAAATCCCCTCTCGATTCCTTCAATGAACGAGAGGCCTATAAATTGAGTGATCAAACCTTCCTACAGTTAGGATCGTCTCAAACCTCCCACAACCAAAATCCCCTCTCGATTCCTTTAATGAACGAGAGGCCCATAAATTGAGCGATCAAACCTTCCTACAGTTAGGATCACCTCAAACTCCCGCTTGGTCAAACCTTCCTACAGTTAGGACCAAAACCACGATTCACTCTCGATAAATGAGAAATTCATCTTTAGTTCGGTAATCAAACCTTTCGACAGTTAGGGTTATCCAAATCTCTTCGATTCTCGGAGTGGAGATCCCACTCTCAGTTTCACCTTTCCGGATTCTGGGGGTGGAGATCCCACCTCGAGTCTCCTTTCTAACTGGGAATAGAATATAAAATTCTTCCTTCCTTGTATTCGGGTTCGCCTTCACCCTAAAAGAAGACCGAGAAATAGAATATAAAATTCTTCCTTTCCTGCACTGATCTTTTTTCAAAATTTATCAATCTAGGATTCATCTTAGGAAGTTTATCACGAATCCCAAGCAGGGATAAGTCTGCGCCTAACACGTGCTATCGGTTTAGTCTTTCTCCGAAGAAAAAGACACCAGAGTTCGATTCTGGGGTATTCTATCCCGAAACCTAAGCAGGGATAAGTCTGCGCCTAACACGCGCTGCCGATTTAGTCTTTCTCCGAAGAAGAAGACACCAGAGTTTGATTCTGGGGTATTTTATCCTGAAACCTAAGCAGGGATAAGTCTGCGCCTAACACGCGCCGCCGGTTAGTTCTTAACCTTAAAAAGAACACTCGTCCACATATTCAATATTGTGGCAGGTTGTTATTAAGAACACCAAAATCCATGCCTTACACGCATGGGGAATTTCATCCTGAATCCTAAGAAAGGATATGCCGACGCCTAACACGCGTCGCCGGCTTAGTCTTTACCCGTAGAAAAAGATACCAGAACATGATTCTAGGAACCTTTATCCCGAAGCCTAAGTAGGGATAAGTCAACGTCTAATACACGTTGCTGGGTAGCCTATTCCCATAACAATGGCGAAGTCTACGTATTCGAAGTCGTAGCACAAAGTCTTAGAGGATTCACCCTCTTAGCACAACGTAACATGCGGAACGGATTTAGACAATCCGCATGCTAGCCCGACTCAAACGGTAGTCGGTAAAGGCTAATCAGATCCGTTGAAGGCTGGGGGTTAGCCAAAAATCCTAAAGTCAATGCCTAACACGCGTCGCCAGGTAGCCTATTCCCGTAACAAATGGTAAAGTCTATGTATTCAACATCATAGCACAAAGTCTAAAGGAGTTCATTCATTTAGCACAACGTCACATGCGGAACGGATTAAAACAATCCGCATGTAAGCCCGATTCAAACGATAGTCGGTAAGAGCACGTCAAATCCGTTGAAGGCTGAGGATTTGCCAAAAATCCTAAGTCAACGTCTCATACACGTTGCTGTTTAGTCTTTTCACAGGAGAAAGACGAAGTCTACGTATTCAATATCGTAGCACTAAAAGGGTTAACTCTTTTAGATTAACGTCACATGTGAAACGGATTTAGACAATCCGCATGCTAGCCCGACTCAAACGGTAGTCGGTAAAGGCTTATCAAACCCGTTGATGGCTGAGAATTTGCCAAAAATTCTATAAATACGAGTCATTGACGCATCAATTCTATAGATTGGTCTCGTGACTCAAGTATTTGCCATGCTCCAATTCCTTAAGAGCTTAAACTGTGACGTACGAGTATAAACTATGTCAAACGCCGGACAACGCGTTATAATGAAGCATGGACGCCGGACAACGCGACACCAGGAAGCTCAAATGCCGGACAACGCGACACCAGGAAGCTCAAACGCCGGACAACGCGTTATAAATAATGATTCAACACCAACAATCGATGGTCAGCAAATTCGAGCTAAAAAGTCAGGAAATCGAGAATCGACTTCAAGTTCAAAATTCCGACAAACGGTCAGACAATAAATGCAGCACCGGAACCCTTACAGACATTCGACAAAGCACCGAATAGCCTGGAGGACTGAATGAATCAAGGATAGAAGCTATTCCAGATATCCCTCATAACCAATTGAAGGATGGGAGAATCATATCCAAAGTATTCCAGACTCTTCTATAAAAGAATAAGGCTGAAATACTTTGGAGGGGGTATCTGTAGGCGTATAAAACTGCCTATAGGTCCCTTAACATAGCTCGACAACGTCAAACCAACCATCGGGCAACGTACGCAAACATGATCGTTACTCCACTACACCGAAGCCAAGCGATAGGCGATGAAGCAGATTGTAGGCGTATAAAATTGCCTATAGGTCCCTTAGCATGGCTCGGCACGATGATTCGACAAATCAACGGACGTTCGAGCGACGAGGCGATGAGACACGTAAGCAACGGAATACGTTCGCTTGTGGAACCAATCCAACGGTTCAGAAAGTTAACGAGTCGTCCAACAACAAAACGGACTTGAACTCAAACACCGAGGCGGATTTACTGCCAAATGAAGACTCGGGCTATCAAATCAAGACCTGAACAAATCAAACGAACAACCGAATCACGGACATAACCAAAAGATGGGAAAACGACAAAACGGAACACACCCGGGGGACTCGGCCCAAACCGAACCAACCCGGGGTGGCTCGGCCTTGGCCGAGCCACCCTGAGGTGGCCCGACTCCCCCCCTCTCTCTTGTGCACAAATGCACAGTTCAGAGAGGCTATAAATAGGGGGGGTGGTTGTTCATTTGAGAGGACTTTTTTCTAAACTTCTGAAGAGCCGAAACTCTGCCGGATTGTCATCTCAACTCGGAATTGTGAAGGCTTGAAGACTTGGACACTCGGATTCGATTCTTGGCGAGCACCCGCACCAAACAAGGCAGGAGTTCGAAGGGATCTAATCCTCAGATCTACGTAGTTTTACTCCGGATCTAAGCTTGGTTCTTAGATCCCGAGATTCGAGCGGTCGTTTCCTTGGTGAAACGATCCCTCCCGGCTATTATCTCCTTGGTGGGATAATACCCGTTATACCACGTAGATCTGTTCGGATCGAGATTGCGTGGTGGTCCACGGCAAACAACCCCGGCACAGGCAAACAACCCACAAAGCGAGTGACCGTATAACAGGAGCTCGCGATCTGTTCGTTAAATAAGGAAAGTTGTAATTTTTTCTTTGTTTTCTTTGATTTTCATTGTAACCGGATCTTATAAAAAGACCGGATCTTTGTAAACGCAAAAAGTTGTTAACTAAGATAGCAATGACATCGTCAATGAAGAAGAGTTTGATTTTTCCCACGAACAATCTGGCGACCACAGTGGGAGCCACCGATCTCGCTGCCGAGATCGGAGTGTCGCAGCCGCGGATCTCGATCCCGGTCGTGGAGGAGGTCGAGTATGAATTCGACCAGCAGAAGTACGAGGAGTACGTGTCCTCGTCCGGATCTACCTCCTCCCCCAAGTCCAAGAAGTACCAGAAGTTCTCCTCTAGGAGAAAAGTCCGTTGGTGCGATGAAGTTGAAGCCACCAACGACGACCTCACCCCAATCGACGCCGAAGCTGCATTGAGTGAGGCCCTACCGACCTCAAAGAAGGTCAAATCCGCCATTGAAGGTGTGGTGACTCTCTCTCTAAGAGAGCCCGCCAGAGGCAGCGTCAACGCCTCACGAAGCAATTCGCCAAGGCCATGGAGTCCGTTGACGGAGTCCGCTACCATGCGGATCTGAAGAATAAACGAGGCAAACAGCCTCAACAGCAAATGAAGGGTGGTTCCTCCAAACCATCGACTATGGAGTGGGTCCGTGTTAAACGGAATCGCTCGACATTAGAGGAGCGCATCCGCAAATGGCGCGCGTTATCGGCGCAAGCACGGGCCAAAGCTGAAGAAGCCCGTCGGAAGCTGCAAAAGGAGGTGGTCAAAAAGCCACCACCAACTCGCAAGGTTTGGAGGCCAAGGTCTGAAGCAACGGTTCAGACCAAGGAGCGACAACCGCAGCCTCCTAAGATTCAACACCCGGCAAATCAATCCAAACAGCCGGTAATTTCTGCAACTGCTCAGGGAGATCCCGCAGGACCATCCCAGAAGAGAAAGTCTGTTTTGGAGCGCCTCGGCCCACTTCCGAAGGAACGAGGTAAACCTCCAGTCCAAGAACGCTTAGGGCCAATGAAGAAGTCCCAAACAATGCAACATGCTGGGGGTCGCTGCAATCCACAACACTTGGAGAAAATTGTGGCACCCAAGCGCACAACTTTGCGCATCGAAGTGCAAGAGCCCGCTGAAGATTCACGCCCACAAAGGCGCGTTTCAAGGCGTGTGACTCTGGATGGTCCGAAGAAGACAATTCATCCTCAGAAGGAAACATTGTCGTCTGATGACGACAACGTTATACCTGAGAGATCGTGCCAACGCACGATAGGTTGCTCCGCCACTCAAACGGACGAGCTGTACTATCGTGCCGGGGGTACGAGTATAACCAGAAAGAGGAGTCCTCGAAGGCTCGAAACGCAATGTCCTTGTTCGAAGCTCATTCGGGCGGTACTCTCTGAGTGCAACTGCGTCAAGGCAGTCCCTGAGAGAGTCTCTGTGTTTGAAAGACTCAGCAATGGAACGCCAAAACCAAGGCATAGGCGTTTCCAACGAAGAAGGAAGATGGTCGAAGACGGTGAGCATTCAAGGGTCACCGCAAATATGACCAGTACAGGAACATTGGCTCAGGATAACCCCGAGGCGGTTCCAGAAGTACCCCGACGGGTAACTCGTCTTCAGTCCGGGGCTATCATTCGCGCGACGTATGGTAGAATCCGAACAAGAGTACCTTCGGGAGATGAAGAATCAGATGCTGGCTCAGCAGTGGCGTCTGATAACACCGTGTCCAGTGAAGGACAAGCCCGCGAGTCGTTTATGATAAACGCGGAGCAAGTGGCCAAGATGCTTGAAGATGCCATGGCTAAACAACAGGAGACCTTTAGGTTCGAAATGCAAATGGCTATGCAGAACATGAGAGAGATGCATGACCAACAACTTCAAGCATTGAGTAACCAACAAGGCGAACCAAGTCATCCCAACCAGAACAACCTGGAAGATGAGGACACAAATGAGGTTCGCAATGCTAACAACCCTCCCATCAACCCAGGGGGTGGTAACGAGAATGCTAGCGAAGACACAGGTGAAAGCCTAAAAATTAAAAATCTTGAAAAAGACGGGCATTCCTTGTCCGTACCCAAGAGAGTGGGAATCAATCCCATATCCGGCAAAGTTTAGTCTAATTAACTTTACGCCGTTTAATGGAATGGGTTCACCTACTCAGCATTTGATTTATTTCAAATCGCACTTGGGAGTCATCTCTGGTAATGAGCCTCTGATGGTGCGGTCATTCGTCGGCACTCTTCGCGGAGCTGCCTTCGATTGGTATCGTCGCCTCAAGCCAGGAAGCATAAACATCTGGGATGACATGGAGACTAAGTTCCTCGCGAATTTCTTCGACGACGACACCAAAATCTCTATCGGATCGTTGCTCGATGAGAAGCAGAAGGACGGGGAGCTAGTCGACACCTTCGTCAAAAGGTTCCGGAACAAGGCGATGAATTGTCGGGACCCAATCACTGAGGAATTCATCCTCCAAACCTGCCACAACAACCTTTCGCTGGATGTGTTGGAAGCAATGGGTACGGCACCATCCAAGACCTGGAAGGATTTGAAGGTTCGAGGAGAGCAAGCTGAGCGATTCCTCAGAAGAAAGAAGGCGGAAAGAGGCCAACCGGCTACTAATCCTCCGAAGCAGAACTTCAACCAGAAAGGGAAAGGTAAAGCTCATGTTAATTCTGTTGATGCTAACCAGACATTTCAATTGCAACCTCAGCAACAGCAGCAGCAGCGAGCGCCATAACAATCGCAACCGCATTGGCAGCAACGGTCTCAGAAGCAAAAGTCTTCGGAGCCGAGGTTTCCCAAAGTCTACTCCTTTAAGGATGATGAAGTCCCCGGCATCTTCAAGTACTTATTGGAGAACAACAAAATCCAGTTGCCTACGATCGTGGATCATGAAGGAGCCACTAAGGTGACGGACCCGAAGTACTGCGCGTACCACAGAGCGGTCCACCACCCAACGAAGTCTTGCTACCACCTCAAGGACAAGATCCAAGCGTTGATCGATGTAGGAGTCATAACTCCAAAACCGGCCAAGAATGTAGGAGCAAATGCGGTGTCAATCAGCTTCGGATCAGTGCCTACAGCTTGGTTTGAGCCGAAGCGCGTCACCAAAGTCGGGATGAAGACGGTGAATGACGACCCGCACGGACAGCGCCAAAAGGGACTCGTGCCACACACGGCCCCGAACGGCGAAATCCTTTGGGTTCACCCCGACCTGATTGAGGATGAACAATGGGCCGGATCGTCATCAAAGAAGAACTCGAAGGGGAAAGGGAAGTCTTGCTATGGAGTTTCTGCCATCCCGGGTGAAGACGATGAAAGGATCACCGCTTTTCCGTTTTCCGACGAGGAACAGGAGGTCTTTGCGACCCGGAGTGGAAACGAATACCACTTCAAATATCCATCTCCTGGGAATCAAATAGCTGAACAGGGGGTGACAAAACGGGGACCAGCCAAGATTCTCACAGAACTGGGGGTGATTACAGTTCCCAAACCGGTTGAAGATGCTCGACGATAGCCGGTTGACAAACAGAAAGAAAAGGGGCCCGAGGAGGTTCAGAATCCGAAGTAGTCTCTTTTCAGTCATCTGATTGGAAAGGACAAACCGGAGAGTTCAAAAAATCCGCGTGCCTTTGACATCATGGCTCAGCTAGCCAATATTCCAGTGCGGATAACGCTGTACGAGTTGCTCCGATTGTCCAAGGAAACTAGAGAAGCCTTGCAAGAAGCCTTGGCCGATTCGGAGGCATTCCTCACCAGGATCAAACCAGCTCCCGAAGAACTGGAAATGTTAGCCCAACAGTGTAATGTGGTGGCCAAGAATCTTCCCTGCATCACCTTCACCAAAGAGGACATGCAGACGAAGAATTCAAATCATGATCGGCCCTTGTACTTCGTTGGGTACATTGGCTCCAGCGAGGTCAACCGAATCCAAGTGGATCCGGGTTCCGCTGTGAGTATTATGCCACTTCGCCTAATGCACAGCCTTGGCATTCCAGTCAGCAAGTTGGCATCTACGGGCACAGTCATTTACGGATTCAACACCAGCGGGTCAAGACCTTTGGGAAAAATCCGGATAAAGTGCCAAATGGGCGATCTGAAGACGGAGGTCACGTGCTACGTGATTGATGCTGAGACATCCTATAACTTACTATTGGGTCGGCCTTGGATCCATAGTAATGTTATAGTTCCCTCCACCTTACATCAGTGTCTGAAATATGTCAACACTGATGGAAGGGTTAGGACGGTGGTCGCGGATAAGCAACCATTTAAAGGGTATGAGAATTACTTCACAGATTCTCTCCTTTATGGTAATGAATCCGATACGGAACCATCGATCCAGGGCACGGACAGCGGAGAAGAAGCTGATTCTGAGGCCGGATTCGATTACAATGGTGGTTTTGTTCTAAATGACATTGTACCCTTTGTAATCAATCTCGACGACGAACAGTCGTCAGATGGCGGTTGTAACTGGCAACTTGCCGATATTGAAATAAATCGTGATTTAGAGTATTCCTTGTCTCTTGATGATGCGATAAAGGGATTGTACGATAATCCTAATTTATGTATGCCGCTCCGATCATCTTATGTAACGAAGAAACGCCTCCAACATTCCTTCGGAACAACTCGGATTATTCCTGCCAAAACAGGAGGACAAAAAGAAGTGATCTACAGTAAAGGAGAGAGTCTTCCGTTGCCAGATCATTTCCTAAGAGAAGATGAAGACGACGACAAATCTGGTCTGCACTTATCTAAGTATAGTCCGGAAGCGCGTACGCTCATGGAAAAACAAGGGTACGACTTTACACTCGGGGAAGGTTTATACTTCGATCGAGGTTCCCGTATCCCAGTCAAAGCGGCATATGTCCCAAAAGGGAAACCGGATAATTATTACCGTCACAAGAGAGGCCTAGGCTATGTCTCATCAGATGACGAATGTGGTTGGCAAATCATCGATCAAATTGCTAACAAAGCTAAGGATGGGTACTTGCCAGACTCTTCAGCTGAGGATTCCGACACAAGTTTGGGAGAAATGTTCAAGACCTTGATGTCGAACATGACTACAGCTGATCCGTCTACGATGGAGGACGACGATCAAATGCAAACGTGGGAGGACCCATGGGTTCATCACCTGAACATGCAATATGGTGATAAGTTCGAACAAAGAGAGCCACCCACCGAAGACGAAGTAGTCCAAATTAATATGGGCGATGAGGCCAATCCAAAGCCCATATTCATCAGCGGTAGTCTTCCCCCAGATGAAAAAGAGGAATTAATTGCCTTAATCAGAGAGTACATTGATGTCTTCGCCTGGAACTATGAAGACATGCCAGGGCTTGACCCCAATGTGGTAATGCACCGCCTCGACATCAAGCCGGATGCCAAACCTGTCAAGCAACAGCAAAGACGGTTTCGTCCGCAGATTATGGAAGCCATCGAGGCAGAAGTTAAGAAGTTGATCGACTCAGGATTTATCCGAGAGGAGCAACATCCAGACTGGCTAGCCAACATCGTTCCCGTCATGAAGAAAAACGGCAAAATCAGGATTTGCATCGACTTCAGGAATTTGAATGAAGCATGTCCAAAAGATGATTTTCCTCTCCCGATCACGGATGTCATTATTGACAATACATGCGGATTCGAGAGAATGTCCTTCATGGACGGCTTTTCGGGGTATAATCAAATCAAGATGCACCCGGATGACGAGAAGCATACAGCATTCAGAACGCCCCTCGGTGTCTTCTGCTACACGGTGATGACGTTCGGTCTGAAGAATGCAGGTGCTACATACCAACGAGCAATGACTAAGATTTTCTAAAAACACCTCAGGAAAACGGTTGAATGCTACGTCGATGATCTGGTGGTAAAAAGCCGCAACAAAGAAGATCACATCAAGGACTTGAGAACGATGTTTGATCTTATGCGGAGTCATCAGTTGAAGATGAATCCCACAAAATCCTTCCTCGGAATGTCCAGTGGAAAATTCCTGGGATTCGTCGTCACCACTAAGGGTATACACATCGACCCAGACAAGGTAAAGGCGATAAATGAATTGCAACCCCCGAGAAATCTAAGGGAACTCAGAGGATTGCAATGGCGTTTAGCTTACATCCGGCGGTTCATCTCAAACCTATCTGGGAAGTGCCAACCATTTTCTAAGCTAAACAAGAAGGGCGTGTCATTTATTTGGGACGACGCCTGCCAAAAAGCATTTGAAGATATCAAGGCATATCTGATGAATCCCCCTGTTCTTGTTGCACCAAAATCAGGTAAACCGTTCTTGATCTACATCAAGGCGATGAACCATTTGGTCAGTGCTTTGTTAGCACAAGATGATGATAATGGTCACGAACAGGCAGTCTATTACCTAAGTCGGACCTTGATAGGCGCCGAGTCTCGGTACCCGATGATCGAGAAAGAATGTCTCGCATTGGTATTCGCAGTACAGAAGATGCGACATTACTTGGTTGGCCAGACGATTTACGTCATTGCTAACATTAATCCGGTACGGGTATTCATGACTCAACCGGGTTCGATGAATTGGCGGTTAGCAAAGTGGGCCCTTCTCTTATCCCAATATGATTTGCACTTCAAACAGCAGAAGTCAGTCAAAGGACAAGCAATTTGTGATCTTCTGGCGGCAAGTCCGACAACAGATACGGTTGAAGTGTATGATGACTTGCCAGACGAAACCCACGAGGTTAACACCACATCACATCAACAAGTATGGCAATTATACTTTGATGGTGCTTCGAGAGCAGTTAATAAGGCAGTAACCCCTGGATGTCCTAAAGTCACCTCCGGAGTTGGAGTGGTCTTAGTTTCCCCAGGGAAACACGTGATGCCTCGAGCTTATTCACTGACGAGTCCGTGCTCGAACAACGTAGCCGAATACAACGCGCTCATCATTGGACTCAGTTTCGCCAAGGAGCTGGGGGTCGAGTATCTCGAAGCTTTTGGGGACTCTCAATTAATAGTCAACCAAGTTCGTGGAGAGTATGAAGTCAGGAACCCAGATTTGATTCCATACCACCAGGAGGCCGTCAGAATGGCAGATTCTTTTGAAGAATTTTACGTCGAATATATCCCACGTCTCCAGAACGCTTATGCGGATGCATTGGCAGCCCTAGCAGTATCACTCGCGCAACCACCCGAAACTGAACTCCTAGTCACAGTAAGATCACACTAACTCTGCATACCCATATACGATATGGAGGTTGAAGAGGAGGATGATAAAAACGAGAACGCCAAAGAGGTGAACTCGACCCAGATCGGGTCTGAGTCCCGAGATTGGCGTTTTCCCATTATTGATTACATCCAATACGGCATTTTACCAGAGGACGCAAAAGAAAAAGAATCTATTCGTCGAAAAGCTCCGCGGTTCTTTTACAATACCGAGACCCGTACGCTATATCGCCGGGGGTATGATGATTTGCTTCTCCGATGCCTTTCGAACGAAGAAGCAAAAGAAGTTCTTAAGGAAGCACATGAAGGAGAATGCGGTGCGCATCAGCCTGGTCCCAAGCTGTATGATCGAATCAGAAGAATGGGATATTTCTGGCCAACAATGGTTCGTGACGCGATCGAGTACGCCCGAGAATGCCACGCGTGTCAAGTGCATGCAAATTATATGCACCAACCACCGGAGCGATTACACACGTCAACCACGTCTTGGCCATTCGAGACATGGGATATGGATATTATTGGTCCTATCTTTCCTCCTTCAGTCAAAGGTGATCGATTTATTCTTGCTATTACCGACTACTTTTCGAAGTGGGCTGAAGCCATTCCGCTTAAAGAAGTGAAGACGAACAACGTCATCAACTTCATCAAACATCATGTCATATACCGACACGGCGTGCCGAGGCGGATCATTCATGACAACGGTCCGCAATTCATAAGCAACGCTTTTATCAGGTTCTGTGACAAGTTCAAGATTCAAGATGTTTCGTCAACAGCTTATTATCCCGCTACGAACGGATTAGCTGAGGCTTTCAACAAGACAATCATCAAGATCCTGTCAAAGCTTGTGAAGACCAATAAGCGAGATTGGGACGATAAACTCGGCGAAGCGCTCTGGGCTTATCGCACCACAATACGCACGCCTACAGGAGCCACTCCATATTCTCTGGTGTACGGATGTGAAGCTGTGCTACCGTTGGAGATTCAAATTCCCTCCCTTTGGATCGCTCTCACAACGGAGATAACGACCGAAGAGCAGCATCAAAAGCGTCTCGAGGAACTCGAAAGGCTGGACGAAAAGCGCTTGGAAGCTCAACAACACATCGAGTTCTATCAAGCCAGGATATCCAGAGCCTTTGACAAAAGGGTTCGCCAAAGAAGCTTCAAGGAAGGAGATCTGGTCCTCGCTGCTCGCCGACCAATAATCCTCACCTCTAAGAAGAAAGGTAAATTCGAACCTAAGTGGGAAGGACCGTTTGTAATAGACACAGTCTATTCAAACGGCGCTTACCGCTTAATTTCTTTAGAGGGCATCAGGCAATTAATGCCAATAAATGGGAAGTTTTTGAAGAAGTACTATCCCTAGTACGTTCAAGACAACCCATTTATCGGGAAATTCCTTGAAGAATATTACACTTAATATTCTAAAGGATAACCCAAGTTCACACCACCAAAATCCCTTACTTGACAGTGAGTCCACCAAAAAGGTCCACTCTCAATTCGGAGTCCCCTTTCGATAAACGAAAGAACTCTCTTTCTTTTCTCTTTGGTTCAACCTTTTCATGGATATAACCGAAGCTAAAATTTCACTTCGATAAATGAAGAACTCTTCTTTCGATCAGCTAATCAATCCTATAAAAGGTAAGTTTATCTAGATCTTCCAGATTCTCAGAGTGGAGATCCCACTTCTAGTCTCTTTCTTGCACTGGAAATAGAATATAAAATTCTTCCTTTCCAGAATCCGGGAAATAGAATATAAAATTCTTCCTTTCCCACAACAACCGTTTCTCAAAATTTATCAATTTAGGATTCATCCTAGGAAGTTTATCCCGAATCCTAAGCAGGGATAAGTCTGCGCCTAACACACGCTGCCGGTTTAGTCTTTCTCCGAAGAAGAAGACACCAGAGTTCGATTCTGGGGTATTTTATCCGGAAACCTAAGTAAGGATAAGTCTGCGCCTAACACGCGCTGCCGGTTAGTTCTTAACCGTTAAAAAGAACACCCGTCCGCATATCCAACATTGTGGCAGGTTGTTATTAATAACACCGAAATCCATGCCTCACACGCATGGGGAATTTTATCCTGAATCCTAAGAAAGGATAAGTCGACACCTAACACGCGTCGCCGGTTTAGTCTTTCGCCGATTGAAAAAGACACCAGGGTCTAAACCTGGGGAATCTTATCCCGAAGCCTAAGAAGGGATAAGCCAACGTCTAATACACGTTGCTGGGTAGCCGATTCCCATAACAATGGCAAAGTCTACATATTCGAAGTTGTAGCACAAAGTCTAAAGGAGTTCATTCCTTTAGCACAACATCACATGCGGAACGGATTAAAATAATCTGCATGTAAGCCCGACTCAAACGGTAATCGGTAAGAGCACGTCAAATCCGTTAAAGGCTGAGGATTTGCCAAAAATCCTAAGTCAACGTCTCATACACGTTGCTGTTTAGTCTTTTCACAGGAGAAAGACGAAGTCTACGTATTCAATATCGTAGCACTAAAAGAGTTAACTCTTTTAGCTTAACGTCATGTGCGGAACAGATTTAGACAATCCGCACGCTAGCCCGACTCAAACGGTAGTCGGTAAAGGCTAATCAAATCCGTTGAAGGCTGGGGGTTAGCCAAAAATCCTAAAGCCGACACCTAATACGTGTCGTCGGGTAGCCTATTCCCGTAACAATGGCGAAGTCTATGTATTCGACATCATAGCACGAAGTCTCAGAGAATTCAATCTCTGAGCACAACGTTACATGCGAACGGATTTAAACAATTCGCATGCTAGCCCGACTCAAACGGTGGTCGGTAAAGGCTCATCAAACCCGTTGATGGCTGAGGGTTTGCCAAAAATCCTATGAGTATTATGGTTAACATTTCAAACGGAATGGCGAATCATAATAAAAATAAAGATGAAAACCAGTGTCACTGAGAGAGTCAAAAGTCAAAGTACACAGCAAACAAAATCATACATCAAGCCCGTGGCTAAAAATCTGCTGACTGAGCTTAGACAGCTTATCATCATAAGCTTGACTAAGCTCAGCTCTAATGGACTCCTCGGTAGCGGCAGAGGTCTTCGCAGCAGTCTCCTCTGTCTCGACCAGCTCCTGCTTTAAGGATGTCAGCTCGTCAGATAAAGCGGTGCAGGTCTGCTGGTCCTGTGCTCTCGTCATCTGAAGAATGCTCAAAGTTTCCTTTTCTTCGCGGAGTTCTCTTTCAAGCCGGTCTATCTTGGTTTCACAAGAGATAAGAGAAGAATCGAGCTCGGCAAGTGAAGATAATCTAGTAGCAAGACCAGTCTCAACTCGATCCACTCGGTCTCGCTGCACCCGAACCTCAAGACTAGCAAGAACCTGAGTCTCGCGCAGTGACTGTAAACGGGTCTCTAGCTCAGCAGCAATAAATGAAGAGGCGCCGGTATCTCGAAGCCCATGAAACATCTGAAGCTCATGCTCTAGACAGTCGAGATCGTCAACTATAGCCTTCGCTAAATCTGGATATCCTGCTTCCTTTATCAAATTAACTCTGGAATTCAGGAGAGGTTTAAACTGGTGAAGTGAAAGTCCACCGTGGAAGAGCTTGCCAATCATAGCATTCACAAAGGAGAAGAAGGAGCGAACTTCTATGCAGATGACGACCTTGTCGGGATCGTCGTCGGATAATAGCTCCTTCACCAGGACATGAAGACGAGAAGAACGCCCTACACAAAAAAAGGGAGAAGTCTGTCAAAAGTCTTAATAAGAAAAAGGAATAGCACTCTTCAATGAGTTGACTTATATCTTCTTCCCCTTGAGTCGCTGGGGGTGGTGAAGATGTAACCGCTGTGGATGCATCAACTGGTGCAGTTGGTCTCGCAGCCGGCCCAACAGGGTCTCTCTCAACAAAAGCTCCTGTCAAATTCAAAATTCACAAAGGCGTTACATTATAGCTGTATTAGTCAAAATTGGCTAGTCCTATAATCGACTCAGAAAGAGGCATATACCTTCAAAAGAACCATCCTCGGGATTGTTAGTGAAGGTGGACTCAGAGAACATATCCCCAGGTAACTGATCATCAATCTGAGGAGAGCTATATATGTAGTGCATCATAGGAGTGTCCGCAAATAGGCTTCCCTCGTCAAAATCATCGATGGAGAAATCTGACATAAAAGAATATAAGTGCCAAAAGAAATGAAGAGACTACAACTAATGGAAATGAGCTACCTTTCACGGGTGCATTAACCTCTTCATTTCCAAGATTCGCCTCCTGCAAGTTATCTGAAGGAGCAAGAAGTAGAGGACAGTTAGAGGATACATAAATTCATTTGTGTGTTATCTAAAGAAATACGTTGTCAGTGTTAGATGTACCTTGATTCACGGAATCAGGTCCTACATTGACCTCCTCTCTAATGTCAGCAACTCCTATAGGCCTCTCCACAGGGGGTAGTGGGTCAGACTCATCGGGAGATACGGGAATAGGATCAGGACTCATCTCACTCTCTCTACACACTCCTATATAGAGATGGAAAAGCATAAGGCAATGTGTTGAATAACCAAGGGAATGGTTTTCAGGATAGATGTTACCTCCGTCACTAGCAGGATCATCACCAGCCAGATCCATGTCAGATGCTCGTGAAGCTACACGAGGTTTGCGGGCCAATCTCTTCCGCCAAGCAATGGGGATCGAAGGTCTCGCCTGGGGAGGAGGACGGAACTCTTCATCATGATCAACTGTGGTCCCTGAAACATCAAACCATAGTCAGTTTCAATACTTCTGGAAGATAAAAGGAAAAGATGAATCGCAAACCTCGCTCGGAAGAGTCATCATAATCTTCAGGATCTCCGCCTGAAGCCTCGTCCGTGGAAGGGAATGTCCTCTGGCCCTCTTCATTAATCCTGCGAGTCTTGTTCCGTATCCTCTGTGCCCGAGCGTTCTCCCGAATCCTAAGGGAATCAAGCTGAGAAGCCTCCTCAGCCTCTATCTCTGCAATCGGCTTCACGGGGACAGTCTTGTTAACTGCTAGTAACCACTTGCAGCTCAAGAAAGTGAGGTTCAACTGTCGATCAATACTCGGGAGACTGAACTTAGCACCGGTACAGCTAGTCACGGTCCACAACCATGCACGGAGACCGTCTACCAAACCACTATGGGTCCGAAACTGCTGACGAGGATTCCCGATGTAGAGCTGATCATAGCCAAACTGGCGAGCTAATCGGTAGGGCAGATATGGTTCTATGAAGCACTGATCCCTCACCCGGAAAGTCAGATAGCCGGGCCTAATGTTCACCAACCAGTTGAAGCAGCCGATGTCTAGTTGAGTCCGATACTCTTTCGGCTTCTCCTCATCGATCAAGCACTCACCGTATCGGCCGGAGAACTGCGGAAAACAAGTGGAAAATGCCCAACACTTGTGGACCTGCAGCTGCTGTCTGACATCAGAAAATCCGCGGCCCTCCCACCTGCCATTCTCAAGCAACTGTAGCAGGGGAACAGAGTGGTCTGTGGCGTTCGGCACCGACATCATATCCGAGCGGTGGAGGACGAACCAGGCCATCAGATAAGCGTACGGAAGCTCCACCTTAAGAGTGGGAATCTGACCTGGCAAATCGGTCTCCTTCCGTGTGAAGGCACTGGAAAGCTGTCGAAGTCCTCGGTGAATATTAGCCACCATCACCGGAAGAAGTGAGAGTTCTTTCTTGTAAGCGAGCTGAACTGCTGGATAGAGTACCTCCAAGGGCAAGGCGTCGCCAGACTGGTATGGAACCACACACTTCTTCAACCAGATAGCAAGAAAGCCGGCAAGAAGAGTCATCGGTCGAATCGGTGTGGTCGCATGCCATAAGAAGGATCTGAACCTGGTCTTCGCAGGGAAGCCACCCTCAGGACTGCTAGTGGTGTAGGAGTGAGCGTCAATCTTCTTCAGTAGACTGTTCACCTCTGAAGGAGTGAGTGGGGCCAACTCACAAATATCCTCGCCAGAACTGCTCTCCAGATTCTTGAACAAGTAGTTCGCAAACTGCTTTAAACTCACACATACCTTGGTCCTCTTTGCTAAAGGCTCGGACTGCGCCAAAGCAATGTGGTAGTGACAAGTAAGGTCCTACAGAGTCTCATAACGGTCGAGCATGCGATCCTTCAGCTGACTCAACTCATGACTAGAAGGGAAATACTCCTGATACAACATCTGTCCCATGGGCAAGCCAGAAATCCTGTGCATCTCATGGAGGGCCAAACCCAACTCCCCTTGCCGGGTCAGAAAAGTGTTCGAGTCTGGATTATAGAGCTCAAACAAAGCGCAGAAGTGCCTCACGCTGACCGGCAAGCCATACATGGTGGCACGGATAGCTGCATATAGGCCACAAGCATGCAACTCTTCGCCCCATCGGCTCAAGACATACGTCGTCATACGGGTCCACCAAAACTTGTCCAGAGAATAGACCCAACCATAAAACCTATGACGAGTAGCGGGCATCTCACGTCCTAGGGCAGCAAGACGGTTCCTCAAAGTAGAAGCGGTGGCGAGGAGCTCGTTACGTGGCGGCGCATCTAATCCCACCACTCCGGGATGCAGTCCAGTGATATGACTCCTGCTCGAGCCAGGAACTACCTGATGAGTGGACGTAGCCGCAATGGACGCTCTCATGATCCTCAGTCAAACGCCACGACATCTCCCGCGTCACGGCCTGACGCCTGAGCTCAGTCAACGAGCGATGTCGAGGAATCTCCGGCAAGTATATGAAGCCATTGCCGGTCTTGTGAAGCCACTGCTCAGCATCAATGAATACGGCTTCTGGGTCATCGACAGAATCACCAAATAGGAAATCGCTCTTCCGAAGAGGCTGAGTAGAGCTGGCGTCCTTCACAAAAGGCGCATCTGTGATCAGCTGGCGAATAGCTCGATGACCACCTTCCCTCACCACTTGGGCAACCTCAGTCGACGTGCCCGAAGCAAACTGAGGAGTAGCTGGAATAGGGGAAGGATCGTCGGAGGTCGACTAATACTCGCCACGACGCCCATAGACTGCGTGGGATGAGAATGATCCAGAAGGGTACCCCACTGCAAAACAGACAGTTAAACACTGGTTAGTCTCGATTATAAAAGGAAAGTGAACTCATTTTACAAATAGCTAAGATAGAGTCATTGCCTTATAAAGGGCGAGACGATTTGGCCACATTGTGCAATCATAACACAGGGTATGTCGACAACATATCCCTGCCTTATAAAGCACAATGTAGCGTCAAATCGCCCCCTTTATTTTTGAGATATGGTTTTGACCAAGCAAAACATATCTTTAAAGCGTCGATTCCCACCAAGGAGAATCAAGGCTCTTCCCGATTGCCTCGCCAAGGAGAACAACGTGGGGTAAAAAGGACCAATTTGCAAATTTCTAAGAAAATAGGGACTAATTTGTAAATTTCCAAATACTGCCAAAAATAGCTCACCAGCATAGGAAGGAGGCGCGCCATCAGCCGACATGGCAGGGGAACGACCTCTCGAAGCACACGACATGACGAACTGCAAAATAAATTAAGAGGTCAGATCTAGAAAAAAAAAGATCACTTTTTTATCAGATCTACCCCCCTGAAAGATTAGCTCGAGGCGTCAAATCACACCCTCAACCCTCACATATGATCCCACAAATGCATAAATTAAATTGAGCATGAAAAAATATTAAAATTGTGGAGGATTTACCTGAAGAAAGGCTCGAGATCCAATAAAGATGAGACCTTTTAGGAAACTTTCACCACGTGCTCGAGGGGTCTGAGAGGAATTTTAAAAAATGGTTTTTCGAGGGATTTTTCAGTCCAAGATAAAAAGGAAGCCTAGATCTGGGACAACTATCAAAGTTTCGAGGAGAAAAGACGCTCGAGGGAAAAGAAATTCAAAAAAAGAGGGGACAAGGGGGGCCGGCCCTAGAGAGAGGAAGGAAAAAAGAGAAAAAGAAAGAAAGAAAAATGGACCCCTTTTATAGTGTGGACCAAGTTGAATCGGACCGGACCAAGTTGAACCGAACCGGACCAGTCCAAATCAGTTCAAAAGGGACTGAATTGAGCGTCGAAACGACTTTAAATCAACTGAGGGTCCCATCCTTGGTTTATTCCTGTCTCTCCCACACATTCGGAAGGAACGGAAGAAATTTTTTGAGCCAAATTACTGCCTTTTTTGACTCATTTTCAAGCCGGTTCAGCTTATTTTGAGCACGGAAATACTCCAATAAGGTATACGAGTATAAACTATTCCCTATTTTTATTGAGAAGTTCCTGAAGAATATTTTTCTAAAAATATTCTTAAGGATAACTCAATAACACGACGCCGGACAACGCGTCGCAAAGGAAGATTCAACGCCAACAATCGAGGGTTAGTTGTACGTCGAACAAATGAGCACAAGCTAAAAGATTGGAAAATCAGGAATCGACTTCAAGTTCAAATTCCGACGACGGTCAGACAATAAATGCAGCACCGGAATCCTTACAAGCATTCGACAAAGCACCGAATAGCCTGAAGGAGTGAAGGAATACAGAACAAAAGTCGTTCCAGGTCCCGTTACACCGACAAAGGGTAGGGGCAATCATATCCAAAGT
>BQKN01000845.1:31005-56245 GCA_022839385.1 Asparagus kiusianus
ATTTGTAAGAAATATAGAAAATATGTAAATATTAAATGTAAGTAATATTCAAAAATTAACTAGGAAAATATTAAACATTAAATTGCTTAAAAATTTATTTTTAGCTACTTAACATATTTAATATTAAATATATTTAATTTTAAATACTTTTTTATCAGATTTTTGAAATATATTTAATACATTAAAATGAAATATTTCTTTATTATTTAATATTATTTAATCATTTGTAGCTTAAATAATTATTATTATATATTTAATAGTCTAATATATTTCCTATTAAATATAATAATGATTTATCATATGTTGTATATATAAATTAATTTATAAAATAGTAAATATTTACTTAATATTTGTATCAATTTTATATTTAATATTTACATATTTATTATATATTTAATTATTTGCTAGCAAATATGTAACATTAAATAGCTTTTAATATGTTAAATAATTAAAATATTAAATACTAAATAATTTGATATTTATATTTTATTTTTGACAAAATTTTATATTATATTTAATGTTTATATATTGAAATATACAAATTAGTAGTAAAATTTTAATCTTAAATCATAATCAGAAAAGTTTATTAATTAAATAATAATTAGTTTTTAATAAAATTATAGTTATTCTTGTTAATAATTATTTAACACTCAGTCCAAGAATCCATTTAAAAGTTTAAATATTTTTCCAAAAGATCCAGAGCTTCAACCAAAATATCCTAGTCTTAATTTGAATCCTAAAATATAGAATACTTGGACAACAATCCTGGTCTTACTAAACAATCCCAAATGAATAACAACCAGTGGCGGATCCACCTTAGTTCAAGGTGGTTCACCTGAACCACCTCAGATTTTCAAAAAAGGTTATATACTATACATATCACCGAAAATACCAATGGTCTATTCAGCCTAGTGGTATCAAAGCTGGTTTAAAAAAGTGAGTAAGAGGTCTGGAGTTCGATACTCCAACCTTGCACATTTGCTTTTTCTTAACAAACCTCCCCTCATTTTTTCTTATTCTTCTTTTCCTTTCTTTTCATCCCTTTTTTTGTCTACTCCTTTAAGATCTTCTAATATTTTGAACCACCACTAAAAATGGTGTAGATCCGCCACTGATAACAACCTCCATGAGTATCTTTAAGGAGTAAAAGTTTTGGTTGCTACTTACTGCAATATTAGCTTTATCGTCACAAGCTAGATTGAATAGTAATAGGGTACCATGTTAGACTAAGAAAGTGCATGGGGTTGAAAAATTATTTTTCTTCCACACGGGGTAAAGTGCTCTACACATGCGTTTACACATGTAGGTTCAACACCAAAATGTTGTAATCTATAGTCAACCTTGCAATTTTTAAAGGTTAATCTTTGAAAGAAGTGTCATTGATTGCTAGCTTATACATTATGAAATCAAATTCACATAGGAGAGACAAATTAACCATAACACCCAGACAAAGAAAAGAACATGTGCCACAGAAATTGAAATTTCTCAAATCATATTGACAATTAGATAGCTTATGTCATCAGCCAAGTCTGATACTATATGACTGATTTAAACATGCAAGATATACTTACAAATATGTGCCTAAGAAGAGTTTCTCTTCTAATGCAAGATTTACCTTACATCAGTCCATGCTTTGGCAATTGTCCGCTTCATAAAATCATCACCTTCCTCATACATGTTCTGAAAACACCATTTTGAAGGATGAGACCACAGTAATAAAACTAATGAATTGCAAAAAAGGTAGGGATTATGAGAAGTACGTGTGTAATCAAATCCATTATCCTAGCCATCGGGACTTTTTCTTTATTGGTAGTGGCTTTCAGTTGAAGTATTGAGATCAATCTTCCGGTTACTACTTATCCTTAAACTTAGCTCTACTTTCCTCCACAAATAGAAAACACGACACATAACGAACATGCTCTAATAGTAGGACCACTACAACAAAAATTGTATGTGTCCACACTTATTTATGATACGTATAAAAATATCATTTTCTTTGCAAGGGATTAAACAATAATAACATAAATAAAAAGTATAGCATATGGCGACATATATTTGTGTCATTAGATATATAATAAAATATAATTAAAAAATACTAATATTCCAACATGGATTATGAGAGGATATATTAATAGGCTGAAATAATAAATATTAGGTTTTTTAATTATGTTGTGGTGATTTCAATCGCCAAAGTGCAATCCATTGCCAACAACGGACATGTGTACTTCTGCATGTATTGCTCTAATCAAATTGGCGGCCAAGACCAGCAATGATCCTGACTTAGTCGACTCGCCGAGTTGACATCCACTTATGTTGACTCGAACACCGGTACCTATCAGTCATCTTGTCGAAGACGACTCGCTATGAACCCACTTGACCAATTAGTCGACGTCTCGCGAGGACGACTCAGAAGGCGTTACTTTTCGGCCAAGCCACATGACGACTTCAACCTCAAAACTCTCCCATTGATAACGTGTCAGCATCGCATTTAATGCTTGGCAGGCGCCATCATGCCCCTACCCCCGATAGTCTTCATGACTCATCTGACCACGTCGGCACCGTCATGCCCCCGATCACTTCTCATTTAATGCTGAGGTGATTTCTCCGCTACTCGCCGAGTGACACCTGTAAGTAGGTGCTGACGCAGCCGCTAACCCATACTTATTTACCGCTATCCTGTACTCAACCACAATGACCATTCTACCCTTATACCATCAGTGTAAATAGATGTACTATTCTAACATAAAGGAGGGCTTTCACTTTTGGATCTACTCTGATCTTATGCTATCTTAAGCAATTCCACTACACTCAAGAACTTGTGCAGTTCTTCATCTTTCCCACTCAAGTTCACCAGCAGACTTGATCATCGAAGATACCACGGGGGAACTAAGTCCCGTCTTCTCATGTATTTCTACTTGTGCAGGCTGAAAGCTACTCAACTCAGAACTGAATATTCGGAGAAGGAAGTGACCCCTCATCAATCTCACCCTCATCACACATATTTGATTGTTTGATCACTTAACATCAATGTTTGGTGCCCACTGTGGGGCCTTCTTTCTTTTTTGATAAAATATGTCTGGTTCTGAGGATAGGGCTGATCAGTCTCGCTCTGAAGGACTAACTCAGAGCTACGTCACTCAATCTCAGCTTGAAGACACAGCTCACAAGATTCTCAATCTTTTTAACAATAACTCGTTGCCTTCGCTAGTGAGCTCCTCAGCCGGCTTCCATAGCCGCAGCAAGCTACTTCAGCTGTTCCTTCACCTTTTGAGGACTAGTGTTCAGAGACTCGCTTCCCTTCTGGAGCACAACAAGTAGTCCAGCCTCGGAATCCTCATGCTGTTACCAAGTAGTGGAGAGATGGGGCAAGGTACGCGACCCCGCCACCTCATCGGTCGATTCGCCCTAAAAAACCTCGCTGATGTCTCCTCCATCATCTTAAAGTCACCAATAAGAGTCCCGATCCTGGTCACCTTGGGAATCACACTAAGAGAGCGATCTCTAAGACTCTCCCACACTACCATGCTCTCCAGCCTCTTCTGCTACCATAGGGGCCTCTAGATACAGTCGGGTGTACAGACTGATCACAGAAGCCATTAGGGTGACGACCCCTCTTTTTGATGATCTCATGAATGCCCCATGTGAGAAGTTGAAGATGCCTCATGTAGAAAAATTCAAGGGTGAAGGGACCCTCCCGAGCATATCCAGAACTACTATGATGTGATGAGCATGCTCCAAGCATCATAAGCGGTTATCTACCGATATTTTCTCATCACTCTTTTGGGGAATGCCAACCTCTGGTGGAACACTCTTGAGAAGAAGTCCATTAGTAGCTTCCAGCAACTCAGCTAGAAGTTCATTCACCACTTCCAGGCTAACACAAAACAGAAGCTCGCCCCTCATGGGCCGATTCAGATGAGGCAAGAGCCTGGAGAGAGCCTTAGAGCCTAGTTCAAGAGATTCAAGGCGCAGAGACTGGAGGTCAATGACCCAGGTAGTGTAGTTTCTATGTCCGCTCTCGTGTCCGGCTTGCAGAGCAACGAGGTTGCTAAGAAGCTAGTTGCCAATTATGAGCAGTTGATGGCCAGAGCTCATGAGTACATGGACATGGAGGATGACAGAGCTTATATGGTGATAGCTAGGGTCACATAAACCTCCACGACCATGACCTCAGCAGCAACAACACCTTCCCTAGCCAAGGCAGATAGGAAATTCTGCTCGCAGTCGCCTCGTCTTCGACCACAGCAGGATAGCGACCCCTATAGACCAGCTATAGAGAGGTCATCAACAAGATCATTTTTCAATAATTCTGTACAAAAATTTTATCCATCATAAATGAAGTCTTCTTATCACTGATTCCTATTTCACACTCTCTAGTGCCACATCTATGTAGGAATCATAAGCCCTTGGTATCTTCTCAGGGTAAACCTAAGGCGCTCTTGCCATGTCGTCGGCTCCCACATTTGCCACCCGACCACCAAGACCGAGCCAAAAGACCCATGCATCCACACTAAGTCCTGGACACCCAACCTCAAGGTTATCATTTTGCCGAAAAGACCTTGGCACCCTCATTAAGTTCAAAGCATGTACCCTAAGGCCTTAGTGTCATCGTGAGTAAACCGAAAGCATGAAGCTCAACCATTCGGTCGTCTTCGGCAAAATACCCAAGCGTCCACATTAAGACTTAGGCACCCAACCTCCGTGTTGTCATTGTGCCAAAAAACCCAGGTGTCCATATTAAGACTTGGGCACCCAACCTCTGGATATTCATTTTGCTAAAAGACCCACGCATCCATATTAAGACCTGACACCAACCTTCCGGTTGTCATTTTACCAAAAGACCTAGGCATCAACATTAAGACCTGGGCTCCCAACCTCCGGGTTGTTACTTTACCGAAAAGACCTCGGCACCCTCATCAAGACCAAGAGCTACTTTCATTTCACTCAAACCTAGCTCAAGCCGACTCCAAGTGAAAGTGGCCAACTGTTATGGTGTTTTCAATCGCCAAAGTGCAACCCATTGGCAACAAAGAACAGATGTACTTTTGTATGCATTGCTCCAATCAAAATGACGACCAAGACCAGTAAGGATCCTGACTTAGCCGACTCACCGAGTCGACATCTCCTTATGTCAATTGGAATAATAGTACCTATCAGTCCTCTTGTCGAAGATAACTCTCTGTGAGCCCACTCGACCAATTAGTTAATGCCTTGCGAGGATGACTCAGAAGGCATTACTTCTCGGCAAGACACATGACGACTTCAACCTCAAAGCTCTCCTATTGACAACGTGTTAGCATCGCATTTAATGCTTGGCATGTGCCATCATTCCCCTACCTCTGATAGTCTTCATGACTCATCAGACCACGTCAGCAATGCCATGCCCCTGATCACTTCTCATCTAATGCTGAGGTGATTTCTTCGCTACTCATTGCGCTACACCTGTAAAGTAGGTGCTGACGCAGCCACTAGCTCATACTTCTTTACCATCATCCTGTACTCGACTACAATGACCATTCTCCCCTTATTCCATTAGTATAAATAGAGGTAAAAAGGGCTTTCACTTTTTGATCTACTCTGATCTTATGCTATCTTAAGCAATTCCACTACACTCAAGAACTTATGCAGTTCTTCATCTTCCCTACTCAAGTTCACCAGCTGACTTGATCATCGAAGGTATCATGGGGAAACCAAGCCCCATCCTCACATGAATTTCTACTTGTGCTAGCTGAAAGCTACTCAACTCAGAACCGGATATTTGGGGAAGGAAGTGACCCCACATCAATTCTCACTCTCATCACATATATTTGACTGTTTGATCACTTAACATCAACAGTTTGGTGCCCACTGTTGGGCCTTCTTTCTTTTTAGAGAAAACATGTCTAGTTCTGAAGATAGGGCTGATTAGTCTCACTATGAATGACCACGTCAGAGCTATGTCATTCAAGCTCAGCTTGAAGACACAGCTCACAAGATTTCTCAATCTCTCTAACAGTAACTCGCTGTCTTGGTTAGCAAGCTCCTCAGCCAGCTTCCACAGCCACAACAAGCTACTTTAGCTGTTCCCCTGCCTTTTGAGGACCAACAATCAGAGACTCACTTCCCTTCTAGAGCATAGCAAGTGGTCCCACCTCGGACTCCTCATGCTGTTGCCAAGCAGCGGAAAGATCGGACCGAGTACGCGACCCCGCCACCTCGTCAGTCGACTCACCACGAAAAACCTCATCGATGTCTCCTCCATCATCTTGAAGTCACCGATGAGAGTCCTGACCCTGGTCACCTTGGGAATGGCACTAGGGGAGTGATCTCTAGACTCTCCTATGCTATCATGCTTCTCCATCCCCTTCTGCTACCATAGGGGCCTCCGGTACGGTCGGGTGTACAGATTGGTCACAGAAGCCATCTGGGGGACCATCCCTCTTTCTGATGATCTCATGAATGCCCAATGTAAGAAGTTCAAGATTCCTTATGTGGAGAAATACAAGGGTGAAGGGACCCCTCCAACCATGTCCAGAACTACTATGATGTGATAAGTATGCTCTAAGCATCAGAAGTGGTTATCTGCTGATATTTTCCCATCACTCTTTTGGGGAATGCTAACCTCTAGTGGAATACTCTTGAGAAGAAGTCCATCAGTAGCTTCTAGCAACTCAGTCGGAAGTTCATCCACCACTTCATGACTAACACAAAACAGAAGCTCGCCCCTCATGTGCTGATTTAGATAAGACAGAAGCCTGGAGAGAGCCTTAGAGCCTACTTCAAGATGTTCCAGGCAAAGAGATCAGAGGTCAATGACCCAGGGAGTGCAGTTTCTATGTTCACTCTCGTGGGCGGCTTGTAGAGCAACAAGGTTGTCGACTCGCCTGCCAAGAAGCCAGCGGCCAATTATGAGCAGTTGATAGCCAGAGCTCGTGGGTACATGAACATGAAGGATGCTTGAGCTTATAAGGCGCGAGGGCCACAAAAACCTCCATGGCCATGACCTCAGCAGCAATAACACCTCCCCCAGCCAAGGCAGATAGGAGATCCCGCTCGCGATCACCCCGTCTTCGACCACAGCAGGATAGCCGACCCCCAGAGCCCAGCCATAAGGGGGGTCATCAACAGGATCATTTTTCAATAATTCTGTACAAAAATTTCATTAATTATAAATGAAGTCCTTCTGATACTGATTCATATTTTGTACTCTTGTAATGCCACATCTATATAGGAATCATAAGACCTTGGTGCCTTCTCAAGGTAAACCCAAGGCACACTTGCGATATGGTCGGCTCCAACATTTGCTACCCGCCCACCATGGCCGAGCCAAAAGGCCTAGGCATCCTTACTAAGTCCTGGGCACCCAACCTTAGGGTTGCTATTTTGTCAAAAAGGCCTTGGCGCCCTCATTAAGTCCAAGGCATGTACCCTAAGGCATGGAGATCAGCCATTCGGTCGTCTTCGGTAAAAGACCCAGACGTCCACATTAAGACCTAGGCACCCAACCTCCGGGTTATCATTGTGCTAAAAGATCTAGGCGTCCATATTAAGTCCTGAGCACCTAACCTCCGGGTTGTTATTTTGTCAAAAGACCCAGATGTCCATATTAAGACCTGGGTGTCTACACTAAGACCTAGGTACCCAACCTTCGGCCTGTCATTTTACCCAAAGACCCAGGCATCCATATTAAGACTTGGGAACCCAACCTCCGGGTTGTCATTTTACCAAAAGACCCAGATGTCCACATTTAGACCTAGGCACCTAACCTCCGGGTTGTCACTTTGCCGAAAAGACCTCGATACCCTCATTAAGTCCAAGAGCTGCTTTCATTTGACTCAATTCTGGCTCAAGTTGACTCTAAGTGAAAGGGGCCAATCGTTATGGTGTTTTCAATCGCTAAAGTGCAACTCATTACCAACAATGTATAAGTGTACTTCTGTATGCATCGTCCCAATCAAATTAGCGGCCGAGACCAGCAAGGATCCTGACTTAGCCAACTCGCTGAGTCAACATCCCCTTTTGTCGACTCGAATAGCGATACCTATCAGTCCTCTTGTCAAAGACGACTTGATGTGAGCCCACTAAACAAATTAGTCGATGCCTCACGAGGATGACTCAGAAGGCGTTATTTCTCAGCCAAGCCACATGACGACTTCAACCTCGAAGCTCTCCCATTGCCAACGTATCAGCATTGCATTTAATACTTGGCAGGCAGGCGCTATCATGCCCCTACCCCCAATAGTCTTCATGACCTACCAGACCACGTCGACACCGCCATGTCCCCTATCACTTCTTATTTAATGCTGAGGTGATTTCTCCACCACTCGTCGAACAACACCTGTAAAGTAGTTGCTGACATAGCCGCCAGCACATACTTCTTTATCGCCATCCTGTACTCGACCACAGTGACCAGTCTACCCTTATATCATCAGTATAAATAGAGATACCATTCTAACATAAAAAAGGGCTTTCACTTTTGGATCTACTCTGATCTTGTGCTATCTTAAGCAATTCCACTACACCCAAGAACTCATGCAGTTCTTCATCTTCCCTAGTCAAGTTTTCTAACTGACTTGATCGTCAGACTTACCACGAGGGAACCAAGCTCCGTCCTCTCATGAATTTCTACTTGTGCTAGCTAAAAGCTACTCAGAACCGGATATTTGGGGATGAAAGCGGCCCCTCATCAATCTCACCCTCATCAAATATATTTGACTGTTTGATCACTTAACATTAACAAATTGTGATGATTATTGAACATTTATGATAGTGTATAAACTAAAAAACTCCATAGTTAAGTGTGCTTTGGTGAGAGTAATCTTAAGATGGGTAACATTCTAGAAAGTTATTGTGTTGAATGATGATGCTCTAGACACAACTATGTGTCACTACTCTTGACACATATATGTGTTGAGTTGACATGGATGTGTCATCACTCTCGATATGTATATGTATCGTGAGTTTTATGACACATTCTCACATGAATAGAAAGACGCTATCCACAAATGCTCTAACCACATTTTTAGTATGCGTCATGCTCTATTTGTGCGACACAAAAATGTGTAACATTGAGATAAAAAATGTATCATAATTTATAATTTTTGTTGTAGCAGACACATATTAGATAGCTTTTATGACAATTACAATTGTTGAATTCATTTGGGGTAGTTTCAAGATTACCTACAAATGTCTACCTAAGAAGAGGATGTAGTAAAACTTTTGGCTTAGTTTAGACTATGATAGTTAATCACCTGCAAAACCAATAAGAAAACTATAAAATTTAAACATATTATAAATAATTCTTGATTGATCGAGGAACTACAAGAACTACCTAGTCTTCCGTAACAAACAATCCTGTCCACTCTATTACAAATAATTAGGCTTACTAAAATACATTTATGTAAGATGCTAAACAAAAATTTGATGAATATTCACTTCAGATTCAATATTTCTGTGGCACGAACAATAATATTACCTCAAAAAAATATGCCAGCATATAGCATCATTCGACATCAATGCCCTCTTCCATCGCTTCTCTTTGGTCTAAATACTGCATCACATCTAATAGTAAACCTACAAAAAAAAAAATCAAAAATTTAGGAAAAGAAAATGATTCTTTTAAGTTACGGCGCGCTTATACCTCTACTGGGGTGATAAATCGATGAGGTTATTGCAGCCGACTACATCAAAGAGTTCTGGAATCCTAATACAGAGAAAAGCATAGAGGGCTCTTATGGGAGGTTGCACGTGCGGTGAGGGTTCTTGACGGAGGTAGCGAAGTCTAACTGAAAGGGAAGTTTGGGAATTTTCCAGGAGAGATGGGGAATTAGGTACTTTGGAAATTTTGAGGAGCCACCTCAAAAATTTTGGAGAGCAGCGACCTATTTTGAGTTTCAAAACTACAAAAATGCTCACTAGAAATGGTTAGATAGGCATGTTCCAAATTGCTGGAACGATCGAAACGGTTTTAGTAAAACCACATTGTAAAGCCTATGCTAACGACTTAAATTATCACGAGACTGTACCCCTTGAGCACAACGGTTTAAAACCGTTGCCACAGAACCACTGCATTAGATCAGAAATGTGATAATGTTCTCATTATATTGATGGTAAAGCTATTTTCCTCATTCATTCAAGAACATAGCTTGAAAGCCGAACTATGTATATCTGCGTGTTTTGTGTTCTCAATATTTACTATGCTTTCATGTGATTGATATTTATTTATCTTGGAAATTTATTATAATATATAAATTGGTATCAGAACCACAACTATCGATTCGATGACAATATGACAATAGTCATTGCAAAGTGAGATATTAAGAATTTTGACGGCATCTAGTTTTAGCCTTTGGCAAGTTCAGATACTCGTCATATTGGCACAAAACGGCTTGAAGAAGGCTTTGTTTAGAAAGTTGAAAAAATTGGCTACTATGATTGAGGAGGAATGGAATGAGTTGGATGGTAAATTTCTCATAGCAATCCATTTATGTCTGACAAATAATGTACTTGTGGAAAAAAGTAACTGATTAGTGGTCTAAGTTGAAAGATTTATATTTGACAAATTTGCTAGCTAATCGCATCCTCGTAAAACAACAGTTATACACACTTTAGATGTTAAAAGGTACACCATTAAATTTCATTATGGTGAATTTAATTCTATAATTATAATTTTGGGAAGATTGATATTAAGATAAATAATGAAGATCAAACCTTATTATTATTGTGTTCTTTACCATCTTTCTACAAGCACTTTGGGGTTACTATGATTTATGATCGAGATCCTATTAGCGTCAAGGATGTTGAAGAGTGAATAAGGAGAAGATCATTTAAATACTTAACCACAGATGAAAGTGGTGATAAAGTTAATGGATTATTTGTTTTAGGAAGATTGGAGGAAAGGGAGTTAGAGGGTTACATGTATACTTCGGGAACAAAATCAAAGCATAAGAATATGACCTGTAATTATTGTAGGACAAAAGGGCATATTAACACCGATTGTTACATATTGAAGAGCAAACAAAAGCAAGAAGAATATAATGAGAAACAAAAGGAGGACTCCCCAAAATTCATTCTCGCTAAAGATGGGATCTTATTGGTTATTTAACAATGGAAAAAACAAGAACATGAATGATTGAATTTTACATTCGGGTTGTTCCTATCATATATGCCCTAATCAAGCCTGGTTCACTTGGTGCAATTGTTCTCATGAGGAATAATGTCTCCTACAAAACTATTGGAAAAGAAACAATTCAAATTAAAATGTATGATGGAGTCATCAGAATCGTGATTGATGTTGAACATGTTCCAGGTTTAAGGAAGAATCTCATGTCTTTGGACATTCTTGATAGCCTTGGCTGTCTGTTTACTGATGAAGGTAGTTGATGCAGCATAAACATGTACCAAAAATATTGCAAGTGCACAACCGTGTCAAGTTATAGTATAAAGATATCGATCCACGAGGAAGGTGTTTTGTAGGAGAAAATATAAAATCAGTTCTTATGTTGTGTGCGTGAAAAATAGGAGTGATGAGTGAATGTGATTATGGAGAGAGAGAGAGAATGAAAATGATTGTGTAAATGAATATATTTGAGAGTGGAAGTGATAATATAAATGTGATCAACAAGGCAAGAAGGAAAAATTAAGAACAAATAAAAATTAAGAATGTAAAGATAGTGGATTCAATTAAAGATATGGGTAATATAGAATTAAATCCACTTCTTAGAAAAATGTGATTCCCTAGAGGGTTCTAGAGTAAAGGCGAATCAAAGAAAAAAAAATAAACAAAAAGAAAAACTAAACCCAAGAGGGTTCTAGCCTCAAGGTGAATATTATAAGAAATTAAAATCTAACTAAAAAATAAATTATAAAATCTAAACTATAAAATAAATTGTAAAAATTAAATACAAGAAAATAAATCTAATCTATAAGCATGAAATAAATCTAAGGTAAGAAGGTTCTAGCCTCTTGGCTATTTAAACAAGAAAATAAAATCTAACTACAAGCATGAAAATAAATCTAAAATAATAAGCAATAAAAAGAGAAATAAGAAAAACAAACCTTCAAATTAATCTCCATCTTCATCTTCATTATCCAACAAAAAGAAGAAGAGAAAAATTTAAAGTGGTGAAAAAATTATTTTATTAATTGTAACAAAATTTACAAATTTGGAATGCCTTCTTAATTAAGAGTAGCAATCCTTTCCAAAGGAGTTATAAAAATTTTCACACCTCTAACCCCTAACTCTCAACCCCTATTTATAGTAAACATCAGTGAATGAGAGCCCTTGGATCATCTTGAGCCCCAAGAATGCAATTTCGGAATTCTGGATGACTTTGCATCGATACAGACATCGATGCCCACATCGATGCGGGCATCGATGTTAGAAATGATGCTCCAATAAAAATTCTGATTTTACGGTTGGCTTCGTCTCGTCGAGATAGATGATTTTTATATATTATATGTTATATTCCGCCTTCCGGATTGGGAGATATTATCGTTTCTTTATGGCCAACTATCTTGAATATATTTTTTTTCATATTTAATTTTTTTATTTTCTCCGGCTTCTACAGGCTACTCGGCTTGATTCTGGGCTTGGGCTTTTTGGCTCTTGCTTGTGTTCTTCATTTAATTCATGGGTTTTTATTGAGGTAAGAGATCTTGGGCTTTATTCTTCATTAACCTGTAATTAAAGATAAAAATAATTATTAATGGCATATTTATTCATATAAAATAGATAATAAGGGTATAAAATTATAATAAAATATGATTATCAAATACCTCCATACCTAAACTTTTGCTAGTCCTCTAGCAAAAAAATAAAAAGAAAAGAAAACCTTACTCACTTTCGCAGGTTGTATTTAGCGCATACAACAAGCCTTTAAACCCCTAGGTTACCCTAGTGGACGAGTTATACTCTCGTGAGAGTTTGTAGTAAATATACCCACAAAAGTCGGTCTACTTGCCAAATTAAAGATGTCAGTAAATAACTAAATTCACTTGATAACTTTAGACAATCAAATTAAAGGTAGTTATCACTCAAGAAAACGTTTTTATAAATAACTTAAAGGTAAATTTCCTAGAAAATCTTCTCATTATAGCAATACAAAACCAAGCCAAACTTAGAAATTTAATTTAAAAGTTTTGAAAAGAACATGCTAACTCTTTGTTTAAAATAATATTCAAGTTGCTTGATCTAAAATATTTTTCAAGACCATATATACAAATATAACTATATATATAAAACATTTATTAGTATTTTTTATATATATTTTTATATAATTATTTAACTCTTTCTTCCTTGATAATTTTTTCTACTTTAACGGGCTTTCTAAACGACCATTTAACGAGTTTTGGGCCAATGGATCCCAACTCAATTGGGCTTAGGTCATTAAGTATGAAAATACTCATTGGGCTTAATTACTCGGTCAGCTTAGGCTTTATAAGATAGAATCACCTTAAATTTAAGAGTTTTTTTCTTTCTTTTTTTCTTTTGGTGCCCATTTTTCGCACTTTTCTTTTGCAATTTTTTTAATATGTATATGTATATATATTCTGAAAAATATGTAAGTCAAGACACTTTGAAAAATTATTTTTAACTCTAAGCTAAGCATGCATAAATTCCATTATTTTAAATAAAAATCTAAGTTAAGGCTTAAGTGAAGTATACTACTTTGGAAATTATTTCTTAAGAAATTTATTTAGAGTTATCATAAAAGGTAAACTTGAGTAAATAACAAACTAGAGATTAGAAAATTTAAAATTTATCAAATAAACCAATTATTACATAACTCTATTAATTTGGCAAGTGACGATATTTTTATAATTTTTTTAGGAAAAGGGAAAAAATGACAAAAATGCAACTAAAAATATAAAATAAAGAGAAAAAAAATTAACCAATTCCTACCCCTACGCCTAAATTTTGCATTGTCCTCAATGCAAACTCTATGATGCACAACGTAAAGCAGATAAGAAGTGAAGTACTTACATTTGATCAGCTGAAAAAATCTGCAATTACCTTTGGTCTGAGGAGGATAGAATCAAAAATTTATTATTCTCTTTTTTTTACAATTGAACAAGAAACTCTCAAATGAGAGAAGAATAAATTCTTTTTATTATTCTTAAATAAACAAAACAAAGTGTTCAACACGAAGAGCTCGTATTCTACATTGAATCCTAGCTTATTGTTGAAAATTTTTCCTCGGATTTGAAAAAAATTCAGAATGATATAATCAATAATGTGAAATTCTAAGTATTTCGGGGTGTTCAATAATTCTAGCAACAAAGTAATGTAGGTATTATTGGTGTCATACATTTTGTATTTCTTAATAAACTTAGACTCTTGTACCGTGAAGTTTTATTTTCTAACAACCAATTCTTCTGTAGAGTTCTGAAAATTTGGTTGTTGATTATTCTCTAAGAATCTAAATTCATTAAGAAAGAGTTCTTCAAAATTTAATTCAAATAAGCAAATGTTTAACACAGTTTCATTATTCTCAAAGACCTGATCTGCTATTTCTAAAATTTCCAACTCCTCACCAAAAATTTTCTCAAAACTTAGATCAGACTCTTCTTCTTCTTCTTTTTCTTCTGATCTTTCCTGAATGTAATTTATTTCTAGGGGTTGATTATTTGGCTGGTCCCCTGGATTAAAAATGTTAAGATCAGCAGTCAAATTCTCAAAGGATAGCTTTATTTGACTAGTTCTACAGTTGATGAGAGCACTAGAAGTGGCTAAGAAAGGTCGTCCTAAGATGACACGTGTCTGTCCTTTGGGATTGGAAACAGGCTATGTTTCCAAGACTACAAAATCTACTGAAAAAATAAAATCTCCAACCTTAATCAGAACATCCTCTAACTCGCCCATAGGAACCTTAACAGATCTATCAGCTAACTATAAGGTGCATCTGGTTGGATTCAGTACACCTAGACCTAATTGCTGGTAGACTGAATATGAAAGCAAATTGACACTGGCCCCTAAGTCTAAAAATGCCTTATCAATGTGAGTATTACCAATGATACATGAAATGATAGGGGAACCTGGATCTTTACGTTTTAAAGGTATGGGATTTGATAGCATTTCACTGATATTGGCGGCTAAAAAGACTTTCTTTGGAACATTTATTCTCCACTTCTTAGTGCATAATTCTTTTAAAAATTTAGCATAAGATGAAATTTGTTCAATTACATCTAAGAGAGGAATGTTGACCTTAACCTGCTTGAATGTTTCTAGGATCTTCTCCTCCTGAGGAGAGTGTTTCCTAGACCTGAGTCTATCTGGAAAGGGAGCAACTAGTCTAAATCTATCAAAAGCAGGCTCAGGTTCGGGTTCTGGTTCTTGGTCATCTGAGGGGGGTGATTGTTGAATAGATTCATTAGAAGGAGAAGGAGAAGGAATTTGTATTGGATCAAAAGTTTGACTTAGAGGAGTTTTCACTTGATTATCGACCTATCTACCTGACCGAAGTGAATGGATTGCATTCACTTGAGCTTCATAGGATGAACTGCATCCTGTGTCCTTAGGGTTGACCACGGGTTGACTCGGAAATTTTCCTTTCTCTCTTTTACTCACGGCACTAGCTAGTTAACAAAGTTGGGATTCTAATCTAGCTATAGCTTGAGTGTTGGAATTGAGTATTTGTCCAGTTAATTGCATAAAGGAATTCAGAGTGTTGGATGTTTGCGTCAACATATTCATGGTTTGAGTGGAGGCCTTAATTATGGTTTTTCAAACCCCTTTCCAAGACATTGAGACGTTTACCCTGATCTGGATTGTGAGGAGTTTGAATTACAGCTTAATGAAGAGGAGACTGATTTTGATACGGCAGATTGGGTTGTTGAAATTATGGATGGGAATTGAAAGGAACTGTGTTTCCCTAGGAAAATGTTAGGTCAAAGCGGGAGTAAAGTTTTGAGTTCTGAAAGAATTTCCTTGATTCTATGCAAAGTTGGGATGATTTTTCCAACCTGGATTGTAGGTTGGGGAAAATTGATTATTTCTAGGATTCTGGAATACAGCATTCATCTATTCTAATGCATGGTTGGTTCCTAGGAGAGGGCATTCCTCTGAAACGTGGGTAGGAGACTAACAATTATAACATCCTGAGGCAGAAACATGATTAATTTGAGCTGGAGCTCGTTCCTTAATTTTTAAGGCTTCTAACCTCCGTAGAATTATCGCCATCTTCGCTTTAGAAGCAATGTTTGACTCCAAGGAAGGACCACTAGACTTAGAATGGGGAACTGATGAAACTCTGTCATCACAGTGTTCCCATTGCATTATTTTCTCGGATAGACTCTCTAAAAATTCCTAAGCTTCGTTAACATTTTTTCTCATGAAATCCCCGTGACACATTGATTCTAAGGAAGTTTTTATAGAATAATCTAATCCCTCATAAATTATTTGGCACAATCGCCATTTTTCTAACCCGTAATGAGCACATTGGATGAGAAGATCTTTAAATCGGTCAAAATACTTTCAAAAAGGTTCTCCCGGGATAATTTTAAAATTCATGATGTTGTTTCTTAGCTTCACCGTTTTATGGATAGGAATTTTTTTAAAAGAAAAATAGTGATAAATTCTTCCCAAGTAGTGATGGAATTTATGGGTAAGCTATACAACCATTTTTTTGCTTTGTCTTTGAGCGCAAATGGAATAAATATGAGTTTAATTGTATCTTCTATTAATTCTCTTATTTTAATCATAATACACACTTTCTCAAATTCTGAGATAAAAATATATGCATCTTCTGGTTTATTTCCAAGGAATTTGGGAAGCATGTTTATGTAATACGGTCTAAGCTCAAAATTTATTCCATTTGTTTCGGGAAGCCTAATAGAAGAGGGGATTGTATTCCTAATGGGATAGCACATATCTTGAAGAACGGGTGGATTAGGATACGCCATTTCTATGATTGGTTCAAAGCAAATTTACCGATATGTATTATCCCTAATCCACGGTTGTATACATCAAAACTATTTCTTTTTATACTTTTTTATAAAATTTAGTTTTTTTAATGAAGAGAGAATGGAAAAAGAGGAAAAACCTAACTAAAACAAATCAAAATCAATCACTTTGCAATCACTCTAACTCTAGGGTTAAGCCTAACTCAACTAGACTAGCTCCTAACCAAAAACTCCTAAAGTGAAAAGATTAAAGTTTTACCCGGGTAGTTAGCTAGGTAAGGATAGTACTAGAGGGTGATCAGATATCAATTAAGTATATCGTCCCTTACGGAGCGCTTTACGCAACCCCTAAACATTGTCTTAGACACCAACTAATCCAAGAAAACTTAAACCGGTTCACTTAAAGATTTTTTGTTCCTTATTGAGCTCGAATCCTTAGGACCAACATCTAATGAGTTTTATTAGGCTTGGGTGGTGTAGTGAAGAATTAGTGATTTTTGGGCTAAGGAAAGAATAATGAAATCCCTCACCTTATCTTGATTATGGGGTTTTGTCATTAAAAATATTTTTAAGCGTGTGCCAAATCAAGATGCTCAAATCACTTGGTGAATTCCTACTAACAATATGAAATGCAACCCTATAAATTGAAAGCAACTAAAAAGGATGGAAAAGAAAAAATCTTTTTTTTAATTAGGGTTAACAATCAAACAAACGAGAAGGGGGAAATTATTTAAATTTGTTATCTTGTTAGTAAATGTCAAAGTGGAGGGTGAATTTTATTATGGTCAACGAAAATAAAATCTTTTTTTAAGTCCTAATTGTCTCTAATTGTGAAGAAGTAGCTAAATGGTGGAATTAAAAATTCTAGAAAGAAGAGTTACCTACAAATTAATAAATCTTCAAATCCTAGTTCTCCAATTCGTGATCTTCAAGCTCCAAGCATTTCCTTCACAATAAACATACAAGTTAAAGAACCAAAATAACTAAAACCTACTTAAGCACCTTCCCCGGCAACGGCGCCAAAAACTTGATGCGGCATAAACATGTACCAAAAATGTTACAAGTGCACAACCGTGTCAAGTTATAGTATAAATATATCGATCCACGGGGAAGGTGTTTTGTAGGAGAAAATATAAAAATCAGTTCTTATGTTGTGTGCATGACAAATAGGAGTAATGAGTGAATGTAATTGTGGAGAGATAGAGAGAATGAAAATGATTGTGTAAATGAATATATTTGAGAGTGGAAGTGATAATATAAATGTGATCAACTAGGCAAGAAGGAAAAATCAAGAACAAACAAAAATCAAGAATGTAAAGATAGCGGATTCAATTAAAGATATGTGTAATCTAGAATTAAATCTACTTCTTAGAAAAAAGTGATTCCCTAGAGGGTTCTAGCCTAAAGGCGAATCAAAGAAAAAAATAAACAAAAAGAAAAACTAAACTCAAGAGGGTTCTAGCCTCAAGATGAATAGTGTAAGAAATTAAAATCTAACTACAAAATAAATTGTAAAATCTAAACTATAAAATAAATTATAAGAATTAAATATAAGAAAATAAATTTAATCTATAAGCATGAAATAAATTTAAGGCAAGAGGATTCTAGCCTCTTGGCTATTTAAACAAGAAAATAAAATCTAACTACAAGCATGAAAATAAATCTAAACTAATAAGCAATAAAAAGAGAAATAAGAAAAAAAACCTTTAAATTAATCTCCATCTTCATCTTCATCTTCATCATCCAACAAAGAGAAGAAGAGAAAAAAAGTGGTGAAAAAATTATTTTGTTAATTGTAACAAAAGTTACAAATTTAAAAGACCTTCTCAATTAAGAATTGCCCTCCTCTCCAAAAGGAGTTAAAAATTTTCACACCTCTAACCCCTCACTCTCAACCCCTATTTATAGTAAACATCAGTGAATGAGAGCCCTTGGATCAATCTTGAGCCCCAAGAATGCAATTTCGGCCGTTGATGAATTCTGGATGACTTCGCATCGATACAGACATCGATGCCCGCATCGATGCGGGTATCGATATTAGCATCGATGCTCCAATAAAAATTCTAAGTTTACAGTTGGCTTCGTCTCGTCGAGATAGGCAATTTTTATATATTATATGTTAAATTTTGCCTTTCGGATTAGGAGATATCGTCGTTTCTTTGCGGCCAACTATCTTGAATATATTTTTTTTCATATTTAATTTTTTATTTTCTCCGGCTTCTACAGGCTACTCGGCTTGATTCTAGGCTTGGGCTTTTTGGCTCTTGCTTGTGTTCTTCATTTAATTCATGGGTTTTTATTAAGATAAGAGATCTTGGGCTTTATTCTTCATTAACCTGCAATTAAAGATAAAAATAATTATTAATGGCATATTTATTCATATAAAATAGATAATGAGTGTATAAAATTATAATAAAATGTGATTATCAGTAGTTTTCATAGAGTTACAAAAGTCTTTCTTGTTGTCATGAAAGAAAAGAAGATTGACAATTGTATGTTTTGCTGAGATCTACTGTAATTAGTTCGGTTGCAGTTGCATTATTGATATCAGATAAATATACTGATTATGGTATATCAAGCTTGGTCATATGAGAAAGCCAGGATTGACTGAGTTGAGCAAGAAGAGTCTTTTACGTAGTCAAAGCACATAAAAGTTAGAATTCTAAAAGCATTGCATCCTCGAGAAGCAAAAAGGAGTTATCTTTCGTAAACAGTGCATAGGATTAAAGGTATTCTTGATGTGAAAATCAAAACAGGGGATTCTTAGATATGGAAACAAATCCTCAAAGCTAGAGACAAAGCTATCTTAAGCTATGGAGGTGTTGAAAACTTAAAGAATATTATTAGCTCATGTTATAAGAACTCAAAGCTTAAACTCTCTGATCTTTACTCTGCCATCTCCCCAATTTCTAGCAAGATGCAGTGGTTTAGCACAATATGGGAGAATTTAAGCTTGCCTAAGCATTATTTTATCTCTTGGCTAGCAGTACATGACAGATTGCTCACAAGAGATAGATTGTTGAGGAGAGGAATCATTTAAGATGGACAATGTTGCTTATGCAATGATATAGCTCCTGAAACACGTAATCATCTATTTTTTCAATGTAAATTTTCACAGGATGTGTGGAATGGAATAATGAAATGGCTTCCGTTTAGATAGACGGCTTGCGAATGGAACACCTCGATGTATTGGTTCAGCTATAGACTAAGAGGGAAAGGTCTCAAACAAAGGGTAAAGAGGATAGCCTTATTATCTACTATATACTCCCTGTGGAAGGAGAGAAATAATATGATTTTTAATCTGGAAGCTAAGGATTCTGATCAGATTATTAAAGTGATTAAGATGGATGTTATGACTATCTCCCTTAATTGCCTCGCTTTGGAGGAGATTAGGGGATGGCTCCTCTCTTTATAAATCTTGTACAGTTTACAGGTTTTGATTATTTCCAGTGATGGTTTTCAAAAACCGGTTCCCTACACACATTAAGAAGCTAATAGATGAAGGACAATTATGTACTGTTGTTCAGTTGCATCCTCAATCAATGCTGGTGCTTGAGAGGAAGGCAATCTTAGAGGGATCCATGGAAGGGAGTTGTTACTGTGATATGGGATTCTCAGTTTTCAAATCTTATTAGCAATGTGCATAATGCTTTGATGTTGGTTTGGTTATCTTCTTGTTAAGCTCAGTTTACATGAGGTTTTCTTTTGAGCTTTAGTTTTTAGGTCTTTGATATCTCATACACATGATGAGATTCTTGATGTACATACATTTTTTCCATATTTTGTGATGAATAAAATTTCTTCATTTACCAAAAAAGGTACTTTTGATTATATTCATTCAGATATTTGGGGATCTTCTCAAGTTGCCTTAATGTGTGGTAGTTCAAGATATTTGTTGACCTTTATTGATAATATAGGAAGGTTTGAGTCTATTTTTGAGATATAAAGATGAGGTCTTTGTGATTTTCAAGCAATGGAAGTGTTTGATAGAGAAGTAGACTAGGAGGCTGATAAAAAGGCCAAGAACTAACAATGGTCTTGAGCTTTTTAGAGGAGAATTTAATGAGTTTTGCAAGATTAAGAGAATCATTAGATATTGCATAGTCCCTCAAACACCAAAACAAAAAGGAGTGGTAGATTGTATCAACAAAGCCCTCTTGAAGAAGGCTTATTATATGTTGTTCAATGTAGGTTTAGGTAAGGAATATTAGGCAAAAACAATGAATTTAACTTACTACTTGGTGAATTGATTATAGTCTACTACTATTAATTACAATATTCCAGAAGAAGTATGGTCCAACAAGCTTGCAGATTATTCTAATTTTAGAATATTTGGTTGTCATGCATATCCGCATATTAGTGAAGTAAAACTTGAACACCAAGCAAAGAAGTGCATTCGTAATTTATGCACCTGGTGTTTTGGTTTTTAGGTTATGGTGTCTGATCGAAGCATCCCAATATACTTATAAGTCATGATGTCACTTTTATTGAGTTTGCCATGTTTCGTTAGAAGTTGTCCTCAGTTTTAATTAATAAAAATAAGGTGCTCACTACAAGACAAAAGGTAGAGTTAGAAATACATGGGTCAACTCTTAAGTAAGATAAGACTATAGGAGTTCAACCAGATCCCATTCAAGTAGATGAAGCAGTTCAATAGTAATAGTAAGAGAAGGCATACACTATTGCTACAGATAGGTCTAAATGAGATATTCGACCACTAAGGAGATATGGAAATATAGTAGCATATGCATCGTCAGTTGATGATTATGTGCCCTTGTGCTATTTAGGAGCTACTTTTGGTGGGCTTAGCAAAGTGTTATGATGGTGGTGTGGTCAATTCAGTCGATATATTGACGAGGTCTCTTTCAGTTGGCAAGTTTTAAGCAGTGGTCGGACTTGATTGATATGTGCCACATTTGATGCATTGCAAAGCCATTGAAGCAGTTGTTAGACCCTAGAGGGGGGTGATTTGGGTCTTATGCTAATCTAATCTGATTTTATACCAATTAAAACTAATTAATAAATTATCCTAGCAAGTATGAAATATAACATGATATGTGAGCTAGGATAAGCAATATGAACAAATGAATATATCCTAGTAATGAGATATTACAAATATATGAGCAAGGATATATAAATTAACACAAGGGTAAAATAAACAATCTACAAAGGAGATAGGGTAATATGAAGAGCAATACACAAAGGCGATATAAGATATGAATACAAGAAGTAAGTGCGCTAATGCAATCACAAACAAACGATATGATTACGGAGTTCGGTCCCCACGACCTACGTCTCCGCTCCTCACCTCGAGAAGATCTTCACTATCACAATCGGGTTTTCTACGATTACCCGAATAATGTTTACACCTCACAATACGGTTTTCTAGTTTACCGAAAACTCTACAACTTACACACTCTTGCAATCCCACTCTACACCCTCTTAAGTGTTGAACTAGATGTGTCTCCCTCAAGTGCTCGGATACAACCTCTCCCTAGGTTCGTCAACTGATACCACTCCTCTTGGGACGATCCCCGACTCTCACCACACACTTCTCTCGGTGTACAAGTGTATTACAAAGTGATCTCACAATAAGGCACAATTACAATAATTATTTGTTCTCTAATATAGATTAGAACACAATAAAAGCTCACACTCAATTGTTACAACTCTCACCAACCCAAATATACTATGTATGAAAATACAATAAGCTCAAGTGGGTGTGTGTGTAAACAATAAGTAAAATCAGATCTAACTTAAATAGCAAACTAGCAATAATAAGAATATAAAAATCAATAATAATATTGCTAGAGAAAAGAGTTAGAAAACTTCTCTATAAACACAAAGAGAGGATGAGAAGATATTGAAGATGAACTCCTCAACAGATAATGCAAGCTCCTCTTTGTAAAAGCAAACCCAAAAAAAAAAACAAACTAAACAAACTGTGAAACCCTCTTAAACTTGTTTAAAACTTTCTCCAATTCCTTACTGGTAGAAGAGGGGTTAAGGGGTTTTTATAGGAAGAGAAACCAACAGCCAACACCCCAAACAAAACAACAAAAATCCCAGAAAATCAGGAATACGAATCTGTACAAAAAGAGTCGTTGGGGTGAATGGCGGTCGATCGTGGAAAACTCGCGGTCGACAACGAGCCAGCTAAGAAACCTAGAAAACTTCCAGAGACTTACGCGGTCGACCGTGGGAATTTTCAAGCTGATGGTCGACCGTAGCGATCGACCGCAAAAGTTTCTGCTGTCCACTCAGGAAATGACATAGGCACAGTTGACCATAGCCGTCGACCGCAAACTGACATATGAAATAGAAAGTTTTGAAACAGATTTTTGATTTTAAAAGTCTGTTTAAAAATATCAAATAAATTTAGAAAAATATAAAACTTTGGAAAATGATTGTAGACATGATAATACACATGTTACAAAAACTGGTTTTCAAAAAGGACTTCCCAAATAAAAAATATCATCATTTTGCAAAATAGTCCAAAACATGAAAATGTGAACACATGAGTTTTGACATTTTAGCTTAACCATGTTTTGAAACAATACAAAATAATTTTATAGACTTGAAGAAAGATGTATACTATTGTTATGAAGTCTATAAACAATTAATATAGTATTTTATAAAAATACACATATAATGTGCTAAAACATGATTTCATTGAACTAAATAAAATTGATATTGATGAAATCATATATATGCATATAACTATGAAACAAAAATATGTTTTCTAATTATGTTAAATTGTTTCATATTAAAACTTGAAAACTATCAAACCAAAACATATATGTATATATATAACTATATATATATACAAAACCAAAACGTGTATGTGTGTATATGATTGAGCTTAAAGTACTAACACACATAATATAAACTCCTAAATTAAATTACCCAAGCTTGATCTTGTTCTTCAATAGCTTGACTTGGTAATCTTGCGGATGAAGCTTGAACTTGTATCTTTAACTTGAATGTACATTGCTTCACTCCACTATTCCACCAACCTCCATTAGATATGATCGTTGAAGCTCTATTCCATCCATCCTCCAACTCGTTATTTGCCTAGAATAAATACGAAAACACAAGCACTAGACAAACAACATTAGAAGTAAATTGTTTATTTTAGAGTGGGAATTTTCTACACATCAAAACAAGAAGGCCAACAGCAGTTGCAGCAAGTTAGCTTATTTTAGAGTGGGAATTTTCTACACATCTAGTGGAGATTTACTACGAGTGACTTCAAGTGCTCAAATTTATGTTATCCAAACTCAAAACTCCTTTGGCCAATTACATTTGATCTAGAGCATGATACATTATTAGAATTCTGTTGGATTGATGACATGTTTGATTAAGTTGGATAAGTCCAAATAGCATTAGGTTTTTACTATGTGTTGAATCTTGATTCTTATTGGCTGTTGGATAGCGTTAATGTTAAGCCTGTTAAGAGCTCAAGAGTTGTTATTTGTTTACAAATCCTTGAACGCGTGGTCCAAGAGATTTTGAGGCGGCAGCGGCAAGCATCAAAATAAAAAAAATTCCTCAAGGACCTAAAATATGAGACCAATAGAGGGGATAAGTGAGGTGTCCCCCTTCTATTGGATAATGAGTTGGTCATCAATAATTATGACCAACTCATTATCCAATAGGAGGGGAACACCTCACTTGTCCCCCATATATTGGTCCCATGATGACCAACTCATTATCCAATAGGAGGGGAACACCTCACTTGTCCCCCCTATTGGTCCCATATTTTAGATCCCTGTAGCAAAACTCTCAAAATAAATACAGGGTATGTTGAAGCCTGCTATTGGGTAGAAACAGAGAATTCATATATGAATCCGTGAATTAATTCAGCTTTTTGTGGCTCTCTTTTGTTCTTGAGTTTGAGAGAGATTGTGTTGAGATTCTTAAGGGGCGCTGAATTGGAATTAGTGATTCAGAGATCTTTATATAGGGTATTCCACATAATTTGATATTAACGCGTCAAATATAATTTTCTAAAATTATACTGATTTCAATTAGATTTGTAAATTTAGTGACATATCCTTAATAAAAATTTATCAACAGCCAAACAAAATTTTAATTGGATTTTATAGCCCTCATACAAATCCTCTTTTATATCCATCACAAACAAATACAATTTTAATTATGAGATTTTCAAAATCCACATCAAGATTAATTAATTCATAAACCAAACAAATGATAAATAATTATGATTGAAGAAGCGGTTTCTTCAACTAAACAGAGAGAATCTCAATCCAACATATAAGAGATTCTAGGTAATTGTATATCTCAAATCCAATTAATTGATAATAAAGTAGGATCCAACTTAGGGCTGTCCATCCGG
>BQKN01000845.1:57131-72240 GCA_022839385.1 Asparagus kiusianus
TTTTTTTTCATTTGTAGGGTTTTTTTAGATATTAGTCCCTTAAATCTTTAATAATATGTATCATCTAGTTGGTCCTTTACGCCTTCCAAGAAACAAGGAAGTTCAATGCCCTTTCGAACGGACACATATTTCTCTCCCGTTTTATTGGATATAATTTAAAGAGAGACGCGACTCTTGGGAGCAGAAAGAGTCTCCCTTTGCTTTTAATCAAAGGCCAGAGCTTTAGGAATTCCCCCCTCAATATTAGTCTTCACATTTTTATTTAGTCCTTGAAATTATGGTAATTGTTATTGGGCCCCATAATTCTTAAGTTATTTTTGAAATTGGCCTCTCTAATCAAGAGTAGATGTGTCAATTAGAAGGATTAGAACTAATAGCGATTTCAATGCTTTGAGGGACTAATTTCAAAATAAATTGAGTTTTTTTTTGGGGGACTAATTTCACAATATCTGCTTGTACTTCTCTCGTATTTTTTGGGTGTAAGGCCAAATATTGAAGCATCAATTTTATACCTTAGCATGCCTCTGAGCTTTTCTTCATGTATTAAAAACTGGATTCACGAAGCAATATCTTTTCTTTTCTAGCTTTAAAAAATTTATTAGCTAGTGAGGTTCAAATCTTGGTTGCTTTGATGCAACATTACCAAAATATCATTCCAATATATCAGAACTTGGATGTTCATGAGGGTTGAGGGTCATAATAAAAACTCTAACAAATTAATACATAACTAGTCTAATATAATTGATTTTCATGGGATGAAAGGGACGTCACGTACATTGAAAGATTAGAAGGAAGCCTAAGAGGTCTGAATATGATCATTATGGAATAAACTTCCACATATAAAAAGTACTTAATAAATCAATTTATTTAAAAGGAGATGATCATTGTCAAACTAAAAAGCTCCACAGAGTTGAGCATATAATGAACTAACAAACCTAAAGCTTAAAAAAAAGGGAACAAACACTCTCCACCAAGAATAAGAGAGAAAAGTAAGCAAAAGAAAAAGGATATAGGTGCCCACATTTTTTTAGTAAGTGCTAGTTGCTACCAAGTCTTTAGCGGTTTTGGTTTTCCACCGACGGCGAATGTCATCCATATCAAACCGACGTGGAAGGGCACTATAATGCTACCACTAACGAAGCGCACCATAGCAAAAGTATATTGCTCAATGCAACTTAATGATACACTTGCTAGGTCTCGTGTTTTGATAATGATTTACAAACCCTATTATCGGTGCTAATTGCTTGTCAAGTGATCATACGCAGGATGTATTTATCAAGCAATATAGTGTCATTGTTGGAGGTTAGAAGGATTTGCGCTGTAACGATGATATCCATGGAGGTGGAGGCAAGTTGATGAAAAAGCCTCAAAACGCTCAAAGATCGACTCAAGCATATATCTACTTATGAAGAGCGTTCAAGCATATAGTTAAGAAGAGCTTCATCAACACATTTCTAGCGAATATCGATACTTAAGCATTGTGTATAATTGTAATTAGTGATATTTGCATTTTTATTTCTCTCTAGATCATAATGTATGCAAGAAATAAAGTAGATAACTTTTGAAGCATTTGGGGATTACACACACACACACATATTCCAAAACTCGTATCTTTGACGGTTTTTGTAAAACAATAAGTTTTCACAAATACGAGATGCCATTTTAGAAATTCTTTCTCTAACATATCTATTTTCATATATATAAGTATTCTCCCAAGTTTTACTATTTTTTTAAATCTAATTTAGAAAATCAACAGTTCTGAAAAAACCAGGTTTTTGAAATATTAGATTTTTGGTCGACCGGTTTTTCAGATCAGTCAACTGACCAGGAGCAGGTTTTCAGCTCCTGTAGTTGGCCTCCAAATCAATCGAATGATACACATAGCCAGTCGACCGATACACACAAATCAGTCGACCGATACACATAATCGGTCATCTGATAGTGTATTCTGTTTTCCAGTTCTGCCCAATGGTCAATTGATCGGTCGACTGATTTTCTTGATCAGTCGACCGATCGCAGCCGCCAACAGTAATGACTAGTTTCTAGTTTCCTGATTTTTTAGGATTTGCTTTGGATTTTGAATTTTCTTTGGATTTGGGCTGGGTTGTTGAGAGGCTATAAATAGTCGTCAGGTTTCATTTACTCAACTAACCAAGAAAACTAAGAAATACAAGAAAACAAAGAGAAAAACGTGAGTTTTGTTTTTGAGGCTTCTAAGCTTAACTTTTCTACTTATTCTCAAGCTCTAAAGTTTTTGGTTTTCACTTTCATATCCCACAAACCACTTAGCTTCAAATTGTTCATCTCTTCATCCTTGCCATATGATATTTGTAAGAGAGATTACTTTTCTTCATCTTGTATTTTGTTGAAAAGTAGATCTCGAGGAGATTATTATGTAGAAGTTCTGGCTTCCAAACCGGGTTGTGTAGTGGATTATCATCGGGAGAGGTGGTCGAGGATGTAGGTCGAGAGGACCAAACCTCATGAATACATCGTCGTCTTAATTGGCTAACTATCTCTCTTTCTCTCTCTCTTTTAGTTATTACCTTATTATTATATTAGTGTCTTAAATTGCATTGAATTTTCATTAGTTACAAATTTTGTTTGATTACCCTATTCATTCCCCTTTAGGGTAATTTCATTTGGTACCAGAGCTTGGTCTCTATTTATTCATGGTTTAATCACCTTAGAGTAAAGATCCCATATGGATTCAAACATGAATGCACATGCTCTTGAAGGTCAATCAATTTCTAGGCCTTTTGTTTAATGGCAATAATTTTATATATTGGAAAGCTCGGATGTGCATTTATTTAAGATGTATTGATATTGACATCCTAGACATCGTTGAAAAAGAATACGTTAATAAATCTAGTCGTGTCATGACCGATGATGAAAAGCATTTGGCTACACTAAATATTAAGGCTATGAATGCTTTGATTTGTCGACTTACTCCTAATGAGTTTAATAGAGTCTCCACATGTGCAACCACACATAAAATTTAGTAGAAACTATGTGTAACTCATGAATGAACTCCTCAAGTCAAAGAATCCAAAATTATTAGTCTCATGCATGAATATGAACTATTTAAAATGCTTCCAAATGAGTCTATTGATGTCATATTTTGTCATTTTACTAACATTGTAAATCAACTACATGGTCTTGACAAGGTGCTTGAGAACCAAGAAAAGAACTACAAGATCTTTTGTTCTCTTACACCGGTATGGGAGTCCAAATCAACGACAATAGAGGAGGCAAATGATCTCACAGAGCTCACCCTCGATAGCCTCATCGGCAAACTCAAGGTTCATGAGAAGAAGATCAAGGATAAGGAAGAAGAACCCCCACGAGCAAATGAAGAGCCTTCTCCAAAGATAAAATCAATTGCGCTCAAAGGAGCTATTGAGAATGACTCTTCCTCCTCCGATAGTGAAATTGATGTCTCAAAAGAAGTGGCACATCTCTCCAAGAGAATATCAAGATTGGTAAGGATGAACAAAAACTTCAAAAATAATCGTTCTAACAAATTCTCTTCACGTGTAATAAAATATTTTGAATACCATGAACCGGGACATATGGCAAGAGATTGCCCCAAAATAAAAGAAAAATATATAAAGTATAAGAAGAAGAAGGCCATGTATGAGGGATGAGATGAATTTGAACCTAGCGATTCAGATAGTGATCAAGAAGCTGCCAAGTGTGCCTTCCAAGATTCAAACATATGCTTCATGGCTCACGAGGATGAGGTAACATCTGATTACGAAGATATGTAATGTGAATTAGAAAATGCTCTAGTTAAATTAAAATTTGAGTTTAAAAAGTTAGCCAAATAATATTTTTCATTTAACAAATTACACAACTCATGTGATTCAAAACTTGAATTACTACAATCTTCAATAAATGATGCTATTGCATTAAAAGATAAAATAATTAAAGATATTGATTTTGAAAACTAACAATTTAGGTCAAAAATTTAAAAATTAAACAATGAAATTGCCTTATTGAAATCTAGTCATGCTCACCCTCTTTTTGGTAGAAAAATATTTCATCAATCTCATGCACCTATTCACAAGAAAATTTTCATTTGCACTTATTGCATGAGACATGGTCACATCTACACTTATTATAGAATTAAAAATAATGTTTATGATTATGAGTTGATTTAGGTACCTGAGGGTGCTAAGAGTACTAACATTCAAGGACCCAAGATTTGGGTACCTAAAGTATCTACTACTTATTTACTTGTAGGGAACATCTCGCACAAGATGCAAAGAAGTGTGGTACCTTGATAGTGGTTACTCTCATCATATGATATGCAATAAAGATCTTTTTATAACCCTATCAAGGATGGTAATGTCTCCTTTGGCGGTAGAGAGAAATGTAAAATTGTTGGTATTTATAATATTGGTAAGAAACATTCTCCCATCATTGAAGATGTTTACATAGTTAAAGGACTAAATCATAATATTCTTAGTATTAGTCAACTAAGTGATAAAGGCTATGACATTATTTTTAAACCGGACAAATGTATTGTTAGTCTTAAAGATAAAATTATTTTTGTTGCCCTTAGAAAATCTAATGTGTATATTTTTAAAGATGAATGAGCTTGTAGATCAAGATGTAAAATGCATTGCCGCAGTGGATATTGATCCATGGATTTGGCATAAAAGCCTTGGACATGCAAATATGAAATTAATTTCAAAGCTATCAAAGAAAAGCTTGGTAAGAGGACTACCAAGTTTAAACTTTGTTAAAGATTCCCAATGTGCAGAGTGTGCCAAAGGTAAATAAATCAAAAGTTTCTTTAAGTCCATTAACAAGGTATCCACCACTAAACCTTTGCCATTACTTCATCTTGATATTTTTGGTCTTATGCATGTCACCTCACTAGGAGGAAAATATTATGTTTTTGTGATTGTTGATGATTTTTCACGTTTTACATGGGTCATATTTCTTGCAAATAAAGAAGATTGTTTCAATAAATTTTCATGTTTTGTAAAAAGGGTTAAAAAAAGATTTAAAAATTATCAAAAATCATAGTGATCATGGAGGTGAATTTCAAAATAAATATTTTAATAATTTTTGTGACTATCATGGTATTACACATACATTTTCTGCACCAAGAACATCACAACAAAGTGATGTTGTTGAACAAAAAAATCATACCATACAACAAATGGCACGTACTGTGATAAATTCTTTTGATTTACCAAAATAATTTTGGACGAATAGCCGTTAACACAGCTTGCTTGGTTTTAAGTCGTGTTTTGATTAGACCTATTTTTAAGAAAACCCTTATGAGCTTTATTTTAGTAAGACACCCAACATAAGCTATTTTTGGATTTTTGGTTGCAAATGTTTTATTTTGAATACTAAATTTTATTATGGTAAATTTAATTCTAAAATAGATATTGGAATTATTTTGGGATATGCATTAAGGAGTAAGGCTTATAGAGTTTTCAACAAACAAACACTCATTGTTGAAGAATCTATAAGCATTATCATTAATGAAACTAATGTCGGTTTGTAAGATTTTGTACCTATTAGGGATGATGATGATATTGAAGGAGGATTGAAACTATTGCAAATTAATGACACTCCTTCAACAATTGTACCAAAGCCTTTAGAAGAAGAGCTTGAAAATAATCAAGAAGAACTTCCCTAAACTTGGAAGTTTACACTGGATCATTCTAAGGAACAAATCATTGGAAACCCCTCAAAGGGAGTCATGACTCGCTCAAAATCTATGAGCGAGTGTAGTAATATTGCTTTCCTATCTCAAATAGAACTAAAACGTGTTGATGATACTTTAAATGATGAATTTTAGATTTTAGCCATGCATGATGAATTAAATAATTTTTAAAGAAATAATGTTTGGAAGTTTTCTCCTAAACCTAAAGATTTTTATGTTATTGGAACAAAATGGATTTTAGAAATAAACTTGATGAATTTGGTATACTAACTAGAAATAAAGCTAGATTGATCGCCCAAGGATACAATTAAGAGGAGGGTATTTATTATGATGAAACTTTTGCACCGGTTGTAAGAATAGAGTTAATTCGTATGTTCTTGCCTTTTGCAAGCTTAAATGTTCCAAACTATTTAAAATGGATGTTAAAAATGATTTTTTAAATTGTTTTATTGATGAAGAGGTTTATGTTGAGCAACCCCCTAGATTTATTGATCATTTATTTCCAAATCATGTTTACCGGGTACAAAGCTTTATATGGTTTGAAATAAGCACCAAGAGCTTGGTATGCTCGCCTTTCTAGTTTTCTTATAAAAAATAGTTTTTCAAAAGAAAAAATTGATAATGCTTTGTTTGTTAGAAAAATCAAAAGTGATTTCATTTTAGTTCAAACATATGTTGATGATATTATTTTTGAAGCTACTAATGAATTATTATGCAAGGAATTTTCAAAAGTTATGTAAAAGCAATTCAAAATGAGTATGATGGGAGAGTTCTTATTTTTCCTTGGACTCTAAGTCAAACAAGGTGATGATGGAATATTTGTCTCACAAAGCAAGTATGCAAGAGAGTTGGTGAAGAAATTTAGGATGTCAAACTCCAAGCATGTACCAACTCCAATGAGTACTTCCATTAAGTTGGATATAGATAAAAGTTGTGAGTAAGTAGATCAAAAGCTATATCGAGGTATGATAGGTAGTTTATTTTATCTCACCGCTAATAGACCGAATATAATGTTTAGTGTTTGTGTATGTGCACGTTTTCTAGCTTCTCCTAAACAATCTTATTTAATTATAGTTAAACGTATTATTAAATATATAAATGGTACAATTGAACTTAGCTTGTTTTATCGAAAGGATACAACTTTTGATCTTTATGGTTATTGCGATGCCGACTTTGTCCGATGCAAGATAGATCGCAAGAGTACTAGTGGTACATGTCAATTCTTAGGCAACTCTCTAGTTTTTTGGTCATCCAAGAAAAAAAATGTATAGTTTTATCCACTACGGAAGTGGAATACATTGTCGTCGGTTTATGTTTTGCTCAATTATTATAGATGAAATAAAATTTGATTGATTTTGATTTACATTTTCATGATACGAAATTTTTTTTGTGATAATACTAGTGCTATAAATATTTCAAAAAAAATTAGTTCTTCATTCTAGAACCAAACATATAGATGTACACTATCATTTTTTATGTGATTATGTAGAAAGAAAAAATGTGTCCCTTGTTTATATTGATACAAAATTATAATTAGCGGATATCTTTAACAAGCCTCTTTGCGAAGAAGATTTTTATCGTTTAAGATGTGAATTAGGCATGTCCATACTTTGATTTATGTTTGCTTGCATCTTTTATGCTATCCTCTTCAAAAATAATGCTTTATACTCTTTTTAAATGGATTACATCGTTTCATACTCTTTTGGTTTAAAAATATTTTTTTATATATATACCACATTTTGATGTTGACAAAGGGGGAGAAAATCTCCTATACTTTGTGCACCTAGATAGGGTGAGCCTTATAGACAGGGGAGCATCTATCTATAAGTAATATTTATTTTTATGCTATTTTATAATGGTGGTTTGTCATCATCAAAAAGAGAGAGATTGTTAGGTCTAGTATTTTGATGATGATTTATAAACCTCATTATCAGTGCTAATTGCTTGTCAAGTGATCCTATGCAAGATATATTTATCAGTGCCATCGTTGGAGGTTGGAAGTATTTGTGCCGTAACGATGATATCCGTGGAGGTGAAGACAAGTTGATGAAAAAGCCTCAAAACGCTCAAATATCGACTCAAACATATATCTACTTATGAAGTGCGTTCAAGCATATAGTCAAGAAGTGCTTCATCAATAAATTTCTAGCAAATATCGATACTTAAGCATTGTGTATAATTGTAAGTGCTATTTGCATTTTTACTTCTCTCTAGATCATAATGTAGGCAAGAAATAAAGTAGATAACTTCTGAAGCATTCGGGGATTACACACACATTTCAAAACTCGTATCTTTGACAGCTTTTGTAAAGCAATAATTTTTCAAAAATACGAGATGCTATTTTAGAAATTCTTTCTCTAACATATCTATTTTCATATATATAAGTATTCTCCCAATTTTTACTATTTTTTAAATCTAATTTAGAAAATAAACAGTTCTGAAAAAACTTAGGTTTTTAAAATATCAGATTTTCGGTCGATCGTTTTTTCAAATCAGCCGACCAACCAGGAGCAGGTTTTCAGCTCCTACACTTAGCCTCTAAATTAGTCGATTGATACACACAACCAATCGACCGATACACACAAATTAGTCAACCGATACATACAATCGGTCGACTGATAGTGTATTCTGTTTTCTAGTTCTGCCCAATGGTCAACTGATCGGTCGATTGATTTTCAAGACCAATCGACCTATCACAGCCGCCAACAGTAATGGCTAGTTTTTAGTTTCCTGATTTTTTAGGATTTGCTTTGGATTTTGGATTTTCTTTGGATTTGAGCTAGGTTGTTGAGAGACTATAAATAGTCCTCAGATTTCATTTGCTTAACTAACCAAGAAGAATAAGAAATCCAAGAAAAAAAAAGAGAAATACTTGAGTTTTGTTTTTGAGGCTTCTAAGCTTAACTTTTCTACTTATTCTCAAGGTCTAAAATTTTCAATTTTTACTTTCATATCCCACAACCCTTGAGCTTCAAATTGTTCATCTCTTCATCCTTACCATAGGATATTTGTAAGAGAGATTAGTTTTCTTCATCTTGTATTGTGTGGAGACCAAGATCTCCAGGAGATCATTGTATGGAGAATTCGATCTTGGGAAGATTATTGTATAGAAGTTTTGCCTTCCAAACCAAGTTGTATAGTGGATTACCATCGGGAGAGGTGATTGGGAACGTAGGTCGAGAGGACTAAACCTCATGAACACATCGTCGTCTTAATTGGCTAACTATCTCTCTCTCTCTTTTTTAATTATTACCTTATTATTATATTAGTTTCTTAAATTACATTGATTTTTCATTAGTTACACATTTTTGTTTGATTACCCTATTCACCCCTCACCCTCTAGGGTAATTACAACACTAAAAATGATTCAAGAATGAATAATCCTTAATTTAGTTTATTTCCTCCCACACGGTTGAATCCCCAACAAAAAATGGAACAAAATGACGTAGACGTAGAAATGGGGAGGCCGATCGGATATCGTTCCAATGCCGACGAGCCCTGACAATAGCAGGTAGAAAATAAGCTTGAATCCACAAGCCCTAGGTTTTTCAAACTTGAGAATAAAAACAATGGAGAATAATTCTCTTGATTGAATAGTTGAAAGTTAATTACTTGATTTACAAAAGGAACTATTATTTATAGCCAAATAAACCTATCCTAATTCTAATAAAAGAGAAAGTCTGAATCTAAAAGGAAATAACCAAAAAGGTAATAACCAAAAGAACTCTTTCCTAATCTAAAAGAATCAAAAGAACTATTTCCTAATAAAAAAGGAAATAACCAAAAAGAACTCTTTCCTAATCAAAAAGGAAATAACCAAAAGGACTTTTTCCTAATCTAAAGTCTGAGTCGACACGAGTGCTTTTCTTCTTATCTCGTCCAATGCTTGATCTCCTGTGTAAGTCCCTCCTTCTTCAGAAGAACTCGTCTCTGAGTCCACATCACTCATATACAACTTGATTGAAGGATGATAATCAGAAATATCTGTCACGTTGAATGTCTTCGACATAGCCATTCCATCTGGAAGATGCACTACATATGCATTATCGTTGATCTTCTTGAGGACCTTGGGCCACCTCTTCTTATCTGCTCACGCCTTGAACTTTGCATTGGCTTTCTCAATGGTATCCTACAAAACCTTCTTCTCCTATGGGTTCATGCTATAATGAGGGAGATTAGGGAGCATTGAACCTGGGATGAAGTCAATGTGGTGCTGAATATCCCTCATGGGTGGAAGACCCTCTGGCAGATCCTTAGAAACCAACACTTCAAACTCCTTAAGCAGCGACTTCATCTTCTCTGGAACCTCAACGAGTGTCTTCACTTCTTCTTTCATAACTAAGGCAAACCTCTGCTTTAACTCCTTTGACTCAGCCAGAAACTCTCCCTTGTTACAAAGAGATATACGTTAGGACTTTTGATCTTTGGGGCTCTTTGGAGAGGGTGGAATAGGTGGTAGGATGATCTTTTTATTCATCCACACAAAAGAGTACTCATTCTTCTCGCCGTCATGCTTAGCGTCAACATCATACTACCGCGGCCGTCCTAATAATACATGGCACACGTCAATATCCATAATATCACAAGCAGCAAAATCACTATAGGTCTTGCCTAGTGATAGTGGTACGCGACATACTTCAGTCACTTTCACGGAGGGACCCTTCTTGATCCATCCTATGGTATAAGACACAAGCTTTGTTTTATTTGGTAGTTTTAAGTGATCCACCAAAGCCTTTGACATAATATTCTCACAGCTTTCATTGTCAATGATGAGGGTGCACACCTTGTTGTTGACTGAACATCTAGAAAAGAAAAATTTGGTGCCGTTGTGATGAATCTAGTGTCTTCTGATCACATAGAAGTCGTTGAACAACACACGACACATTGTCGCCTTCAATCTCTGCAACCTCTTCCTCATACTCTTCTTCAGATGTCGTGTGTCCATCCTCGGCTTTTCATAATCCGTTAGATTGACCTTTCGCAGTTGCGGGCACTCGTTGGACTTATGCCCTGGTTGGAGACATCTGAAACACTTCCCTACAGTCGGCTTGGTATACAGATTTGCTTGAGTCATCGGGGGTTGTGGTTGAGTTGTCGACCGCTCGGCCGACCATGGAGAAATAGACCGATCAGTCATCCTTTGCCCGGCCGACTCGCCTCTCGCCTTTCGATCGAACCTCCATGTTCGGTTTGTCTAAAAGGAAACACCTTGGAGGCTAATCTTTTCGCCTTGAGAGCCATGTTATGGGCTTCGTCAACAGAGTACAAGTTGTGGGTGGCCACTTTCTCTTGAATTGAGTACTTTAAACCGTTGATATACTTGGCTGCCAGTTGTTCCTCACTCATCAAAAAATCACAATGAGAAGAGAGACGGAAGAACTCTTTGGTATAGGCGCTTACTAATCTGATGCCTTGACGGTATTGCTCGAACCGATTGTAAAGGATTTGTTGGTAGTCGGGTGGTAGGAACCTAGCCTGGAGTAATTGCTTCATGCGTCGCCAAACCTAAACTGGTTGCTTACCTTGCCATCGCCTAGTGTTTTGAGTCTGATCCCACCATGCCGCGGCTCCTCCTTTGAGGCGATATGCCACAAACTTCACTTGATTTGCTTTGGGTACATTAGCCATCTCAAAGAACTTCTCCACTTCGTATAGACAACCCAAGAAAGCCTCTATGTCCAGATTTCCTCCAAAGGAGGGGAGTTCCACCTTCATCTGGTACTCTTGGTCGTGGTGATGTTCGCCCTGTCGGTGATAGTTATGATGAGGGTTGAAGCCTCTGCCTCGACCTCTGCCATAAGGTTGTCCTCCTTCTTCTTCGCTCGAGACGTTGTTGTACCATGTTAATTCCCTCAATTTTGGGTACTACAGTCTGCTCCTTCGTCACTTGATTCATCATGTGGAGGGGTTTGGTTGGGATGTTGTCTATGATGTGGAGGGGGTTGATATGGAAGAGGTTGATGCAGAGGGGGCTGATATGGAGGGGTTTGGTTTGGACGTGGTTGATATGGAGGGGGATGAACTAGAGGAGGTTGGGGATTGCACAGGGGTGGATGTCGGGGTAGCCTAACTCTGGGTTCGCGTAGGTGAAGACCATCAGTGAAGTTATTCCCATTGTTGAGGCGAATGGTAAGTCCTTTAATGGATTGTTGAAGGTTCAGAAGAGACGCCTCCAACGTGCCAAATCTTCCATCTGTAGAGTCCATCCTCACAGAAAGATCCTGTAGAGAAAGCTCCTTCTCACCGTCACCTGCCATTGTCGAGGATGTTGAAGTCGAAGCTCTGATACCACTTGACGCAGACGTAGAAACGGGGAGACCGATCGTATATCGTTACGATGCTGACGAACCCTAGCAATAGCGGGTAGAAAACAAGCTTGAATTCACAAGCCCTAGGTTTCTCAAACTTGAGAAGAAAAACAATGGAGAACAATTCTCTTGAGTGAATAATTGAAAGTTAATTACTTGATTTACAAAAGGAACTATTATTTATAGCCAACTAAATCTATCTTAACTCTAATAAAAAAAAGTTTGAATCTAAAAGAAAATAACCAAAAAGGAACTCTTTCCTAATCTAAAAGGAAATAACCGAAAGAATTCTTTCCTAATCTAAAAGGATATAACCAAAAGAACTCTTTTCTAATAAAAAAGGAAATAACCAAAAAGAACTCTTTCCTAATAAAAAAGGAAATAACCAAAATGACTCTTTCCTAATCTGAAGTCCGAGTCGACACGAGTGTTTTTCTTCTTGTCTCGTCCAATACTTGATCTCATGTATCACAAAAGAAATTAACTTATGAACAGAACTGATCACGTGGGTCTCATGATCATATGTACTCATACAAATAATTCTATGAGATTAGGCTTTGCTAAGGTACCAAATCATCGTCACTACCATCACTTTATGCTTTTTTTAATACTATTTCAGTACTAAAATGAATGATACAAGATGGAGATTGTTGAATATATTTCATCTTCATTTAGTCATCCATCTTTTTATTTCAATAGCGGAACTAAACTACGAGGTATAATGCAATTACTATTACTCATCTACAAGATATAAAGGACGGTCCAAAACTTAAAGGGTTAAATGCACATTTACCACTAGTAGTATCCTTGTTTTGAACTTATAACAACTCCTATATATAGTTTTATTGTTAAAATTTTTGACTCTTTTAACTTCAAAAGGAGTCACTGATTTTACTCAAAGGAAATATTTGCCAAAATTTCATCCATGAAGCATAAAAGTTAATAAAATAAACTAAAATAAAATAAAATAAAATAGAATTAAAAATATTAATAATCCAGAGGTGTATGTGCACAACGAAACTAGAGGCCATATGGTAAGTTCAAACAACAATATTACAGGAGGCCTGTGTGCAAGTAATTAACCCAAAATTGAAATAATCTTTAGATCAGTACTTCATTCGTATTCAACCCTATAACCTACAAGTTTAGTAGACAATCTTTGAATCACGGAGATCATGATCGACTAGATAGTTTCTACTCCACGCACTTGAATTTGTTGAATTTGTCACATCCTGCGCTCAAAATTCGAAACCCAACAAATTAAACGCTCATCAAATCATTCTCAGTACCATCAAATTCAAACAAATAGATCTAAAAGCTGTGGCTGTTCCTCATCGAACTGAGCCTCATCCCTGCGTAACTCACTAGTCATGGCCGACTCATCCGATGGTGTCGCTGCTCGTGGTCGCTTCGGTCTCCTTGTCAAGCACTGACCAAGAGATATCCGCTTTTCTTTCTTCTTCGATGTCGACGACGATGTAATTGAGCCAGGCTCCAATCTATTAAGCCCATTTGCAGTGCTCACGCCGAGCTCAGGCGCCGTAGGCCGAGGGATTCCTCCTCTGAGGACGGCATCTACTGCCGCCTCACATGCGTCCCAGTTTCCCGTCCAAAGTAATCCTACTGCTCCAGTGAGTGGGTTCACCGCTCGGCCGCAGGCTTCGTAGAGAAGAGATCGGAAGAGAGCTGAAAATTAACGGGAAAAAATTACGTTAGAAAAATCAGGTGTACGAGATTCTTTATGGATAAAGGTAATGATTAGGGTTGGATTAACTCTTACCGTGGATAAACCATCTTTTTTGTTCATGTATACTATTCTTGTCCAGAATAAACTGAATTTATAGAAATTAAGAGTTTTGCTTTCACAAATTGATGAAGAATTAGCTTCAGAATAAATTGGTTCTCCTCTAAATACGCAAATAAAATAGTCACAGAAAACAAAGATTATTTCTGATAGCTGAAGTACCGTAAGATCCATGTAACTTGAAGAAGAAACTATACACTATAATATAATATCCACTGGATAACTAGTATACTGAAGACTATCTAATTAAGTTCTATCTAGTATAAAAGTCAGAATTTAGATAGTTCTAAATAATACAAGCTGTCAAATAAACACGATCCAGTGAACACCTACCAGGGCACTGAGATTCAGGGACGGAAGAGAGAGAAGAGAGAAGACCAGCGCGGCCGAAGAACTTGGCAACGAAGACGGTAGCATGAGCTTGAGCTTCAGCAGCCTCAATCCAAACAATAGATGGCCGGAGAACGCAGGAGTCGCTGCAGCCTTTTCTCAGAACTCTGCAACCGCTGCAGCTCATTGTTAAAAGTAACCCTCAAGTTTATCACTCGGAGAACAGGAAAAGAGTATAAAAGATTGAGAGACTAGGGCTTGTTTGAGAAAAAAGAGTGGTGGTTGTGTGGGAACATATTAAGGTCGGAGTTAAAAAGGAGGTAGGGGAGTAATTATTGAATTGTTTTGGGATTAAACGATAAACAGTTCCAAAGTAGTGGGGGGTGATGAGCGGATACTTTGGACGGTTCCGTGTTTCCGCAGCTGCTACTGTGCTTTTTTTTACTTTTATTCCTCCGCCGTAGATCTTCTTGCTATTGGGAGGGGACGTACTTATCCATGTATAATGGGGGCCACACTCTTGGCTTCATTCTCCTTAGAAGAGATCAAATATTCTTTATTTCTGTTTGGAAACCCATATATAGGCCAAAGGCCTATGATATATATTTATACTAGTCAATGTGAATAGGTTGAGTACTCAAGAGTCACCCCCACTTAGTGGGGTGTTACACCACCATAATGGGGTGTGAATGGAGGGATAATGAGGGGGAGGCCAAATGCCTCCCTCATCTCATAATACTCCCAATTATCCATCCATTACCTTGGGTTTAGCTTATGAACACTTCAGGGTTCGTAAAGCAAATGGGGTGGATACTTATGGATCCAGAGTAAACTTGTTTGCCTCGTTAAAACCTTAGCTATGGAAAACCCAGTGGGAAAAAAAACCATCAGCCTAAGGAAAAAGAGTACAACCCATAGGTTACTCCCCCTAAACCATACAAGCTTCAGGCTTGTAGGTCTTTCAGATGTCTCATCCCT
>BQKN01000845.1:83113-99392 GCA_022839385.1 Asparagus kiusianus
GTGCTGAGCTAAGCTAAGGGACCTATAGGCAATTTTATACGCCTACACCTGCAACATAAGTGATTACGTTCCAAAGTCAAAGCAACACAATCACTTCATCTCATCTATCAATGCAACTCAAACACAGCACAAACGTAGTGTTTTCATCCGCTAAACGCAACACAAAGGTAGCTTCCAATCGTTGTAAACGTAGCTTCAAAATGCTACAAATGCAGCTTCCAATCACAGCAAACGCAGCATCCAAATGCTGCAAACACAGCTTCCAATCACTGCAAACGAGCTTCCAGACACTGTGTTTGAACGTAGAATTCATGCCAGAACACAAATCAAGGTTTTGATTCATTCAAACGTGATCTAAATAGTTCCAACAAAACCGTTTTTCACCCATGATCTGGGGAGTGGTTTAAGTGGGTTGTTACACCTGATTAATAGGGCAACAAAACCCCTACTAAGGAGCAAATTAAGGAGGTGGTTACTCCTCTTAATCCCCATATAAATATCAATAAACTCAACTAAGTTCGGGGATCGATTTCCAAGAGGCGAGATCAAGGGCTGTGCTTGGAAAGCATTCTTCAGTAGCAAAGAATTCAGATACTTAGCATATTAATCGATCATTCGGTTTAAACAACTCTTTTGACAGAGTTTTGCACTCGTTCTGAGTCATAAAACTCGTGAAGAGTTCTCCAATTATTTCAGTGAAACAAGACGTTCGGATCGTCAAAGCGAAGCAAATTCGATGCAAGCATTCGAGTGAGGCATCTCATCGCTACCGTGAAGAACCCTGACTTAAACAAAGGGGAGAATTCAGATCAATTCTCCTCTCTTTTGTAATCGGAAATCCAAATTATAATTGAAATTAAGAGAATACAAATCAAATATATTTCTTTCAATTTTTTCTATTTACGACAAATTTTCCACCAAACAAATGATCTCAACAAAGTGAAATCACGAGTCTTCTCAAGATAAGTATAAATTTTGACATCAAGGGATAGTGGAACAGGCCTCAAATCCTTCGAAAAGCTCCCTCTTTATGCTGGAGTTCACCAAGATCTGCTAACCTCTCTAAATTCATGGGATTTTAATCTCTAAACCGACAACACCTTGCCCTCCTCTCCAAATTTCTGATCCCCCGAAAATAGGGACACTATGCTTGTACTTATAGGATCTGGGATGTAGCATTTTAAGATAGGAATTGATGATTTGACCTTATCCTTAGCCAGCAATGGCTTAAACACATTTAAGGATAGCCTCAAGTAGTTGGAGAGGCTCTGGAACGAAAGAATCCCAAAATTCTATCGAGAAATGCGTTTTCAAAAACCTGAGTATGCGGGTCACTTTAGTGTGACCCGCATGGGTGCGGGTCACTTCAATGTGACCTACACATCAGCAGGTCACTCTGATGCGACTCGTAGGTGGCGATGCCTCGTTTTGATCTTGTTTTGTTGTTTTGTGTGTGTCTCGATGTCTCGTACACATTCCTTCGTTTCTTCTTGGCCTCGGACAATCTCCTTTGACCCAGATGATGAAGTTTATCACCTTCGCTTTGTCTCGAGCTATGTGCGGGAACCTATATGTAACTTTTGATGCCTATAGATACCCCCTCCAAAGTATTTCAACCTTATTCTTTTATAGAGAAGGCTGGAATACTTTGGATATGATACGCCTAGCCTTCAATTCTTGGATGTCTTCAGCCTTCAGCCTATTCAGTATTTTGTTGAATAACTAAATTTTTTTAGTGTTGTGTTTATTGTCTAACATTGTCAGAATCTTAAACTGAAACTGGTGTATTGGTTTCTGAATATGGCTCGTGTCATTGAATCGACATTAAACTGATCATCTTCGTCGGGAGTTTGTATCTGAATACAATTAAACTCCCCGGAATAATCCTTTGACCTGAAATTAATCATATGCCTTATTTTGGTGAAATTATCGACATGTTGACTGGTATTAACACAGTTTATACTCATGCGTCAACTGGAGTCTACATAGTTTAAGCTCTTAAGGTGTTGGAGCGGGGAGAACCAGTTTATACTCATATACTCCAGGGAGTTTTGGAAATTAGTTTAACCTTGTGTACCCGTTGTAGGTTTAAGGAGATGCAGTTTAGACTCGTATACTTATCGGAGTGTAAATACGGGCTTCGAATACATCGAAAATAGGCAAAAACGAGTGAAAAATACTGTGAAAACATCCACGGGGACAATCCTATATGCGAGTCACATCGAAGTGACCCGTATGTGTGCGAGTTATGTTAAAGTGACTCACACGTGTGTGAGTCACCTTGAGGTGACTCGCACAGGGTTGGTTAGGGGAAGCGATGCTGGGTTTTCTAAGTGTTAAATACCCGATTTCTTTCATCTTCTCTTCTTTCTTCTTCTCCAACTACAATTCTCCTCCTTCAAGGATCCTCTAAACCCTTTCAAATTCCTTGCCTTTAAAACCACTCAATCTCTTCACAACCTAGGGTTTTGGATCTCAAACGAGATGATCTAAGGTTTCAGTCATCCTTCTTAAATTCAAGTCATGAACTCAAATGCTCTCTTGTGGGTTTCTAAGCTTCCTCTATCTCGGTTATTTGACTTCAGGTAAACTTCCCTCTCAACCTCTTTGTCTTAATCCCTCATGATACTGTTTCTTGAGATTTCAATTTCAATGAAGGGCCGGAACCCTATATTGTTTGTTTTCTTGATTGCCTTCATGTAATTGGTTTAAGTCACTCCTTTTCTCCTCGTGGTCAGGAACCCGAAGCTTTCCCTTTGGATTTGAAGCTCATTGCTATGTTATCTCTTCTCCAAGTCATCTTTTCCATCTTAGGTAGGTATCGAATTCATTTGCTATGGTTCTTTGATCTTTCGGCCGTGAACAAGAACTGAGTTGAGTTCTCAATTTAAGGAAAATATTGAAGCTCTAATTTTTTGAACTTAGGCATGGCTGAACTCTTTTTCTTGGTTTGTATATATGGGGCTCAAACTGTAGGAGAATTGATCCTTAATCATCGGTCATAGGAGAAGAATCAAAGTCTTAATGTGATTTTCATGAGAACTGATCTCCCCTTCGATTGAGTTTGGTTACTTCATGTCCGAAGCTTTTACCTTAGCTTGTATGTTGAGCTTTGATTTAGGCTTTTGGATGAGAAATATACCTTTGTGTTGGTTCTGATTCTCAGGTTTGCAGGAAACTCTGAGTTGAATTCTTGGTTATTGTCTGAACTTGATTTAGGTTCGAAGATCAAACCCACTGTTTATGTTTTGTGCATAGGGACTAAGTTTGATCTCGGCTTTTGAATGACACCTGAAGACGTTATCTTAATTTTGTGTATTGATCAAACTCGGGGTTTTGGTTTTGATGTCCATAGGTTTAATTGGATTTTTAACCGGAAAATTCTATTTTTTTATAAAATCCTAGTTAAAATTCGCAATTTCCCTTTTAATTATGGATTTATGTATCTCGATTTTTGGTATATCTGAATCATTAATCTTCATTACAGATTAGCTATGTCGCTGAAGAGATCGCGTATTCTGAGGGGTTGATCGACTACTCAGCCACCTGAGAGGGAGCCATCATCATACGCAGGTAAGTTTTTTTTATTACTATTTTTTCTTGTGAATTCAATATTAATATACTGTGTACTGTATCCTCATTTTGCTCCCCTTTGTGAGGCAATTGGAAAGAGCTGACATCCTCCTTTGTGAGGGTCGATGCTTAAAAGATGTGTTTTGCTTGGTTAAAACGCGTCTTAAGGCAATAAGGGGTGATTTCATGCTGTATCGTGTTCTGTAGGATGAGGTATATTATTGCTTTATCCGTGTGACAATGTACGCCGTCATCTGTGTGTGTAATAAAGTTAAAATCGTCTTTCCAATTATAGGGCAGTGACTCTATCTCACGGATTTGTGGGATGAGTTCAATGCCTCGTATTGCTTTAGAATATTCTTGTAACCACGTTTGATAAATACATGTTACTTTTTTTGGGTGAATTCCCTCTAGAGGTTTTCTCCCATCATGCAGTGGACGGCTGCCACAGTGAGGCTTATGCCTCTACTGATGATCCTATGCTCATCCCGTCTACTCCACAATTTGCTCTGGGTGGGCCTAAAGAACTTCCTCAGCTAGTGTGGAAGGGAGATCACCATACCCTACGGTAATTGCTCACCGATGCATTACTTGTTAAAGATTCTAGCTCTACCCATCCTTTGAGGAAACCAGATTATTTGTTCGGTGAATCTGTTGAAGACCCGGCCGCTGTATCTCTTAAAGCTAAGCTGTGGCTGCATAAAGATGATGGAGGCCTCCTATATCTTCCCCCGATTCCTCGCTATCATCCACTGACTGAATTGCGGAGGTAGGCTGTGACACAAGAGATGTCGTGGCATTTGACAAAGGAACACGCCCATGTCCATTACAGGTATATCACCAATTAGGCGATTTTGGGCTCAAGTGATAGCCGGGCTCAAGTGACAGGAACCACATTACTGGATTGCATCCCAGTGTACTTGGACTAGATGAGCGACCTTGAGGTGAATTATTCATGATTGCTAACATCGTAAGGAACCATCTTGCGAGATTAGGGTGAGAGTTACCTGTCAATGGTCATAGGTGTTGCGACTGGCTCCAATCCCCAGATAAGAAATAGTGGGCCTGTATGACTAGCTACGTCCTCAGCCGATAGAGTGCTGAGTTGAAGGCCAGTGGATTATATGCAATAGTTCGTGCCATGAAGTATGGGTTGTTGGTTAATGCTCATCATTACTTCACACTGCTAGAGCTATTTAATCCAGATACGAACACTTTCTTGACCAAGCACGAGGAGTTAGGATTATCTCTCCACGAGATGCACAAAGTTTCTGGTTTGCTGATAGGGAATATGTCATACCAGGAATACTTTCCCTCCAACCAGCAGTAGGATTAGTTGAAGGCACTCATGCCTACCCGATATGACACATTATGGGATCTCACTTGCCACTATCAGATAGCTTTGGCAGGCATTGGTCCAATGGTGAAGAAAATATCTCCACAGATAAGTGTGAAGCAGTTCACGGATTATCTGTTCAAACACTTGGAGAGCAGCTCTGGCGAGGCAATTTGTGAGCAGGTGCCGTTAACTCTCTCGGAAGTCAATGAGTTGATCAAGAAATATGACGCTCAATCTTATACCACTATTGGTACTGAGGGTAAGTTTCCTACCGGAACTAAGTTCAGAACCTGCTTATGGCATGCACAGAAACCAATCTAGCTGATGACACTCTTAGCCGGTTACCTCGCGCTCTGGTTAAAGAAGTGTGTGGTGTTGTACCAGTCCATTGACACCCTACCGATAGTGGTACTCTTTCTAGTAGCTCAACTTGCTCACGGGAAGAGTATCTCCTTGCTTCCGGCGATGGTTGTCGGCATACACCATGGGCTCCGTCAAGTAGTTAATACTTTCACACAAGGAGGAGATGCTTCATCGGCTCAGATCCCTCTGGCGAAAGTAGAAAATCCCTACACCTACCTAATGGTGTGGCTAGTTCTTCCCCGCTCCGACATAATGTCAACACCGAATGTCGTGGATCTGTCTGTTCCCCTATTGTGATTTCTTGAAGAGTGTAAATGGAAAGGGCAGAGCCTCCCGAAGGTGAGGAAGAATATACAAATCGACAAGTGCTGGGTGTTCTCTACATGCTTCCCATGGTTTTCCGGTCACTACGACGATTCATTAATCGATGAGGAAAGGTTAAGGACGAACCTAACTTCCCTTGACGTCTACTGCTTCAGATGGATGATAAACATCAGACCGGGTTATCTGATATTCTGGGTGAGGAATCACTACTACATAGAGCCGTATTTTTCTTGTTGGTTCACTCGTCAGCTTGGATATGATCAACTATACATTAAGAACCCGAATCAGTAGCTTCAGACTCGTGGCAGACTAGTGGACGGTGCTCGGGCATGGCTATGGAGCATGACGGGTTGCACCGGTGCTAGGTTCAGTCTTACAGGTGCTGAACACCGGTTAGAGTTTATATTCTTATGCTGCTGGTGGTTACTAGCAGCTAATGAACTCATCCCAGTGAGGCCGATTGTGAAGTTGACAGCCGAAGAAGCAGGCCGGATTGCTAACAGAATGGTTCAGGAGGCTGTGTAGTAGAAGAGACGGGGAAAAAGCCCGCCGATCCTTCCAGTAAGGGCAAACAAGTAATAGAAGAAGAAGAGAAGATCTTTCCTTCTGATAAAGAAACTTTGGACGAAGATGTTGCAAGTGATGAAGGCACAGGAGCTAGTGACAACAAAGTGGAATTTAGGACAGGTCTGTCGGACTCTTTTTTCAAAGAATTGTTGGATCTGGCGATTACTGATCGAACTCGCCAATCTAACTTGCCTAAGCCTCCACCGACTTCAAAAAAGTCAAGGCTGCAAGTTTTATTCACCTATCCTAACAAGATGACCGTTGAAATTCTAGGTATAGCTTCTGAGGAAGAAGAGTCTTGCCTCATTCACTAAACGAAATCTCGAACTGCAACTCAACTTGCTTTGCGGGTCGAGTCACATTCTATGTCTGAGCAGGAGAGACCCATTGTTCCCGAAGAGGCTTGGTCCACAAAGTAGAATAGGGTGACGTACAAGTTACATGTCAATCCGCGCACTTTCGAGTCCATTTGGCGCCGCGCCTATCAGGAGAGGATGTAACCTCTCACCTTTACATAGCCTTTCAATTCTCCTACTCATTAACCTTTTGGACTAAAAAAGTTCTGTTTTTCTTTAAAGATCACGAAGAAGGTGAAATCTTATACAACAATCTCATACAACCCTCCTTCTCCCGGTTTTGCTTTTTTCGGGGAACCTGGCTTCAGACAACAAATGCATAAGGCCATGGTCAAGGAGCCCGCGAGTGTTGATGCGGGTGCAGCTATTAGAATCAGTGATGGCGCCAGCGTCAGACTTGATTCAACTGTGAGGGTTTCAAGCCCAGGTACATTTAATACCGATAGTACATCATTCATGTGGCAATTACGAGAATTGAATGATTTAGAATTAGTGTCTTCCCTTATTGTTTCTATGCTTCATGCTCTTTTAGAGAAATTGTAAGGAGTGGGCACGAGCGTTGGGGCCGCGGAGCCCGCTACAGCTGCTGGAGGTGAGTCTAATTGCGCTCTTTGTAAGTTCTCAACTTTTCTTTCTTCTACTTAGACTTCCTGTAGATGTCTCAACCGAGGGTTCAGATGAAGAAGAAAACCTTCACCGTGTGGACATCGGAGAGTCGGGTGCACCTCTGTTTGACCCGATACGAAGCTCTTTTGAGGCTGATGATGGGCTGGTCAATGATATGTTATCTGAGCAAGCATATTGCAGAGCCCTCGAACCAACTATTGAGGCTGGTTCGGCCACATGTATGAATCTTACCCCTCTGTTGTAGTCATTCGTTTATTGGTTTTTACTTAACTATAGGGGAGTTTCAATCGTAGGACTAGTCATTAAGACTGATACAACTACTCTTGTTGGAAAGTATGATGAATATGAGGGTCTCGATTTCTTGCTATTAGCAGGGACTCTTATCGAGTCTCAGTCAATGGTTCCTCAGACTCAGCTCATCATTCTTTCAAAAACGATGATCGTAGCGATCGCCGTAACTATGGGTACCAGCCTTATTGAACAAGTCATAAGACCAACTGAAGAAGTTAGTGCATCAACGACTGTTATACCTACAGTAATTCTACTGGTTCATGAGGTTGGATAGGCAGAACCAAGTGCGGGGCGTTCAACTGAGGAAAGCTCTGTCGGTGTTAGTATGTTCCATCCTGTTATTTGACTTAGAGATATTTTATATTTCAAAATTTTATCTCTTCTTTTCCTCGTAGAGCTCTTATCTCAGCTTCACGATCTCGTCAAGGCACAACTATCAGATGATGACTCAGATCAAACCATTCTTTGCATGGAAGTTAGCCACTTCTTCTCCTTTGTGAGCATGATGATCGACAAACTTCTTCAGAAGATGCTTTCTTTTGATCAATTCAGGCCGTTTCTCAAGCTCAAGATGGTCTCGATAAAGAATGCAGGCTCTTCATATCTAGCGAAGGCTATTGCTGATGACTTGGACTGTGTGGAAAGCGAATTTCAAAAGCTACAGGAGTTCTAAGCTGCAAGTGCTCTTGCCTACATAGCCGCTCAAATGGAATCTCGATTGCAAATATAGCGCGATACCAAGATATCTGTTAGACTCGAGATTCAAATGCAACGAGGTTGGGTAGATCGGATGAGGACAGTCCCTACTGAAAAGCTGGCAGCTCTACGCAATCTCGATTCCTCTCTTGCATTAAGTGACGCTAAGATAGTGCGGCTTAAGCAAGAGCTTCAGGCAGATGAGGAGGCCTGGGCCATCCTGAAATTGGCAAGGGCTAATGATGAACATGCTCGACTCGTGATATCAGAAAAGTTAGAACTCTCAGAACAGAAGCTAGCCAATATGGAGGAAGACGTCGCGAAAACATTAGTTGCCACTAAGAAATCCTTTAAGACTGAATTGCAGGATGCGCTTGAGCGACCTTATGCAGAGGAGTTGTCTAAATTAGAACAACAAGTCATTAGTTATATGCTTCATATAGATTGATTGCAATTCTTGTATCTACCGACTCGATTTTTATTAATAGAATATAGTTTTGCTTATTGTATTTTTATTAATACGTCTTTAATGATTACCTTTGAATCGGGCTAGTATGTGAATTATCTAAATCCGTTTCACATATAACGTTGTGCTAAAAGAACAAATTCTCTTAGACTTAATGCTATGATATTGAATACATAGACTTTATCATTTTTACGAGAATGTGCTACCTGGCCGTATATGTTAGATGCAGACTTATCTCTAATTAGGAATCAAGATAAAGTCCCCCATGCATGAAAGGCATGGATTTTGATGCTACGATATCGAATACGTAGGCTTTTGTCCTTTTCATGGGAAAAGACTAACCGGCAATGCGTGTTAGGCATGGGTTTATCTCTTCTTAGGGTTCAAGAAAAAATCCTCATGCGTGTAAAGCATGGATTCTATTGTTATTAATAACAACCTGCTATGATGTCGAATACGTGTGCTTTTGTCCTTTTTACGACATAAGACTAACCGGTAATGCGTGTAAGGCATAGGCTTATCTCTACTTAGGGTTCAAGATAAAATCCCTCATACGTGTAAAGCATAGATTCTGGTGTTTAATTAATAATAACCTACCATGATGTCGAATTGTAGGCTTTTGTTCTTTTACCGTAAAAGACTAACCAGCAACGCGTGTAATACGGGTGTATCTTCTCTTCGGAACTTAGCGATCCTCATGGAAGCTTGAGGATAGATGATTCTCATGGTAACTTGAGAATAGAGGTGTAAAACAACATAGTGGAATGTAGATTGAAGCGTGGAACAAGACGGTGAATCGAAAAATCGAAGCATCTAGTTTTTAGCCCATGACTCGACTCATAACAGTCATGAGTCGACTCATCAGGTTGAGTCGACTCATGTCTATCATCAGACGACTCATGAAACTCAGCTGTTTTGTTAAAAGTCTCTGACCAGTCGACTCATCACTATACGAGTCGACCCAAGTGTCATGAGTCGACTCATATATACATATGAGTCGACTCATCTACGGTTTCCTTGTTTATTTGGGTTTCTGTTTACACGAATTCCTGTGGGGTTTAAGCTTGGTTATTTACCACTTTGCCATCCATGTTGTTACACCTATATAAGGGATTGTTTTAGGATTTCTAAGAGAGCATATGTAAAAAGAGAGATTCTAATCAAGAGAGATTAGGGTTTAGAGAGAATTGAGAGTTTGTTCTTGATTCTAGTGAGATTATAAGAGAGGGATTATAATCTTTTCATACACATAATCTAGAGAGGGTATTTTTCTTCGTCACTACTAAATTGTTCTTGTGTTTCTGTCATCCTCTTCTCAACCCACCTTTGATAATTTCGTGATCAAAGGTGCTTGCACAGTGACTCGTATCAAGTTGGTATCAGAGGGATCAGATCCTGTAGAGGGGGCATCCTGTGTATAGTCCTGACTCGATCATAATACAAGAAGCTAGGCTTGATCCTTATTTCATTGGAAGGAGTCCAGAAATTAAGGAAGAAGAAGATGACTGAAGGAGATAGTTCAGCAAGGCTAGATGCATTAGAAAAACAGATGGAGACAATGGGTTCGACCCTCGTGCAACTCGTCAATCTTGTCTAAGACAAAGGAAACAAGGAGGAATCTTCTTTGAAAGGCAAGAAGAAACTTGTGGAGTCCAATGGAGAAGGTGAGGATTCTGATTCAGAAGAGGAGGCCCGTATTATTAAGTCTGTTTCACACCAAGGGGGTAAGGGTTCTTATTAGAATTTGAAGATAGACTTCAAAGTAGAGATTCTTGTTTATAATGGGAGTGTCAACGTCGAGAGGTTTGATGATTGGATCGAACGGATGGAGACCTATTTCACCCTCTACGGATATTCATCCAAGGAGAAGCTTGTGTTCATGACTTTGAAGCTTTCAGGGCATGCGTTGACATGGTGGAAACCCTACTACAAACAGGAAAAGAATGCGATGTCATGGAACAAGTTCAAGAAGCTACTAAGGAAATTGTTCTGTCCAGTAGGATTCCTTGAGGAGCATTGGTACAAGTGGTATGGCTTACGCCAAAGAGTCAATTAAAATATTCAAGAATACACCATGGAGTTCCAGTAGTAGGCGATGATCCTCAACATTATGACAGAGAAATATTCTGTGTTTATGAAGTATATGGCGGGATTGAGTGATTACATCCGAAAGGAGATAAAGTTATTCACGGTAGAATCTATTATAGAGGCAAGCGTGAATGCTATTGCCATCGAAGGCAAGCAAAAGAAGAGCAACGAAGCAAAGGGAGATGCAAAGAAAGTTGAAGGAAAGTCTAGTGGTTCTTAATCTAAGGAGGAGAGGAAGAAGGGTGATCTAGGGAAAGCAGGACTGATTTCTGGTCATTACGAGAAGACAGGGCACGTAGCTGATCGATGCCGGGAAAAGTATCCTCATCTGAAGTCAAAGAGGTTGAAGAAGAAAGAGGGAAAAAGGCATACGTGATAGCACAAGGTCCAAGGAAGTTCCTGGGATGACAGAGCCCAACAGTAGTCTTAATCTTATGGTAGGGAAACAGGTCAGAAAGAGGACGAAGACCCCCAAAAGCAGCTCTTTGTGCTAAAGTTGCAAGTGAAGACCAGTTTGGTTGATGCCATTGTTGATCCAGGCAGTGAAAAGAATTTGATATCCGAGACATTGGTTCAGAAGCTGGGTCTGAAGACAGTCAAGTACCCGAAACCCTATCCATTGGGGTGGATTCAGAAGGAGACGGGACTAAGTGTAGTTGATCAATGCACTTTTAGATTTGTGCTCCACGAATCGTATATTAATGAGGTTACGTGTGATATTGCTCCATTTGATGTTTGTCAGGTTATACTGGGCAATCCGTACTTGTGGGATAGATACGCGATCTACGAAAGGCGGGCTCAGAAGTATACATTCACCAAGGATGGGGAAAAGTTCATATTTCGTTCGATGCCTCTTTCGAGGGAGGCAAATTTGGTGATAGTGACGCGAGCAAAGAGGCTAGTGAATACAAGCAAGAAGTTCGTCTCGCTGTGCATTAGACTTCATGACGAGCCATCGAAAAGGAGTTGTATATTGGAGCGGGAGACGACTACGATGAGGCGAGGAACAAAGGAGTTATTTCCAGTTATACATCGATATCAGGTTCCTAGCAAAGCCAAGTGGTACAGAAAGGATGGAGGAGCTCGTGAGTTTCCTCAGCTAAAGTTCTAACTTGAATAAGACTTCAAGTTCCTAATAGGGGGACCCATGATACAGGTGTATCTTCTCTTTGGAACTTAGCGATCCTCATTGGATCTTGAGGATAGATGATTTTCATGATAATTTGAGAATAGAGGTATAAAATAACATAATGGAATGCAGGTTGAAGCATGGAACGAGACGGTAAATCAAAGAATCGAAGCAACCAGTTTTTAGCCTAGTCATGAGTCGACTCATCAGGTTGACTCAACTCATGCCTGTCATCAGTCGACTCATGAAACTTAACTGTTTTGTCAAAAGTCTCTGACCAGTCATCTCATCACTATATGAGTCGACCCGTGTGTTATGAGTCGACTCATATATGCATATGAGTCGACTCATCGACGGTTTCCTGGTTCGTTTGGGTTTCTGTTTGAATGAATTCCTGTAGGGTTTGGGTATGGTTATTTACCATTTTGCTATCCATGTTGTTACACCTATATAAGAGATTGTTTTAGGGTTTCTAAGGGAGCAGATGTAAAAAGAGAGATTCTAGTGAGATTGTGAGAGAGAGATTGTAATTTTTTATACTCATAATCTAGAGAGGGTATTTTCCTTTGCCATTACTAAATTGTTCTTATATTTCTGTTATCCTCTTCTCAACTCGCCTTTGATAATTCTACGATCAAATGTGCTCACACGGCGACTCATATCAGCGTGTAAGGCATAGGATTATCTCTACTTAGGGTTCGAGATAAAATCCCCCATGCATGTAAAACATGAATTCTGGTGTTAAAGAGTGGTGCCTTCTCTTGGGGCAAAGACAAACCCGATACTAGAAAGGAAGAATTTTATATTCTATCTCTAGGTCTTCTTTTGGGGTAAAGACGAACCCGATGCTAGAGAGAATGAATTTTATATTCTATCTCCTGTTGCAAAGGAAACTCAAGGTGGGATCTCCACTTCAAGAATCCGGGATGGTGAAACTCCGAGTGGGATCTCCACTCTGAGAATAGAAAGATTTGAATAACCCTAACTTTTATAGGATTTGTTATTTGATCTGAAAATGAATTTCTCATTTATCAAGATGGAATTTCGACTTTAGCCCTAACTTTTATAGGTTTGACTGAAGGGGAAAGAGTGGAAGCCTTTCGTTTATCGAATAAGGAGCTTCGATTGTGATCCTAACCATTTGATGGTTTGACCAGGTGGGAGTTATTGAGATGACCCTAACCTTTATAGGTTTGATCATTCAACTTGGGTGGAGGCCTTTCGTTTATCGAAAGGGAACTCTGTTTTTCTTTTTGAAAGTGGACTTCTCGTTCATGGAAGGAAGGGAGAGGAGATTTTGGCTTTGGTCCTAACTATAAAAAGGTTTGACTAAACAAGCAGCGTGACTGGGATACAAATAATAGTAGGAATGTTAACTTGTACAAATCACTCGGTGGGGTTTTTGGTATCAAGTAACCAGGACTTAACATGAAAGAAAGTTTGATAATTACTAAGGATCAGCATATCCAACTTTTGAGTGTCGTGTTAGGACTCTAATAGTGGGGGTGTTAAGTGCAAAAACACAGTGGGAGTTTGGATGGACTTAGCCGAAAAGAATTTTGATGGACCCATTGTCAGTTAATTGATCAGTAAGGGACTTTGTGATAGAGTATCGTGAATCATCAAGCACTCTACCGTTACACCATGGGAGCTTCGTGAGGGAAGATTGACCCGATGTAGTCAGTGAGTCTCATCTCGACGAAAGAGTACTTGGAAAATCATAGTGGGAGAGTTTTAATCATTTTTGAAAATGATTGAATGGCCGCAGTGGGAGATTCTTAATTATTTTTTATGATTAAGAATAAATTATTCAGATGACTGATCTTTATCTTGAATAATTAGCTGATCTCGGGTAATCCTTAAGAATACCATGCATAGTATTCTTCAGGAACTTCCAGTGGATCGTAGTGGGAGTATGTATGATCATCTTAATGCCACGTTATCCTTAGGAATACTATGTGTAGTATCCTCCTGGAACTTTCTGTTGGTGAATTATCCTTAAGAATATTCAGAGTATTCTCCAGGAACCTCTCGTCAAATAGGTTATCCCGAACGTATTAGGTATAGTATTTCTTCAGAAACATTCTATTTATTGGCATCATGAGTTCATCATCATCTTGGGTGATTAGGCGATACACATCGTTTGAGTAGACTATCTCTACAACAAATAGTCCTTCCTATGTGGGTTAGAATTTGCTTTTCTTCTTAGAATTAAGAATCATTGGGCGTCGAATGGAAAGAACCAAGTCTCCTTCCTTAAAACTCCATTATCTAACTTTCTTGTCAAAGACCTTGGAGATTCTAGCTTGGTAGAACTTAATTTGCTGCTGAGCTTCCAAGCGCTTTTCTTCTAACATCTCAAGTTCTTCGAGACGTTTCTGATGTTGTTCCTCTATCATCATCCCCATTGTAAGAGCAATGCGAAGGGATGAAATTTGGATTTCCAAGGGAAGGATGGCTTCGCATCCGTATACTAGAGAATACGTAGTTGCTTCGATAGGCATGTGGACTGTGATGCTATAAGCCCAGAGAGCTTAACCTAGTTTGTCATGTCAGTCTCGTTTATTGGTTTTCATGAGCTTTGACAAAATCTTAATAATGATTTTGTTGAAAGCTTCAACTAATCCGTTCACCGAGGGATTGTATGCTGTTAACGAGACGTCTTGAATCTTAAACTTTCCATAGAATTTGATGAAGGCATTGCTAACAAACTGGGGGCCGTTATCATGCACAATTCATCTTAAAACACCGTATCGATAGATAATATGGTGTTTGATAAATTTGATGACATCGATTGTCTTTACTTCTTTGAGTGGAATTGCTTTGGCCCACTTGGAGAAGTAGTCGGTGATTGCTAAAATAAAGCGGTCACCTTTGGCTGACGATGGAAAAATAAGATCGACGATGTCCATTCCCTATATCTCGAATGACCATGATGTGGCCGAAGGGTGTAAATACTGAGGGTTGGTGCATGTAATTCATATGTATTTGACACGCATGGTACCGTCGGGCGTACTCAACTGCATCCTTGACCATGGTTGGCCAATAATATCCCATCCTTCTGAGGCGATCACAGAGCTTGAGACCAGGCTGATGCACACCACAGGTTCCATCATGTGCTTCTTTGAGTGTGTCTTCCGCCTCTTTGGTCGAAAGGCATCAGGGTAGTAAACCATCGTATACATGACGATACAGCGTTTGAGTCGCCGTGTTGTAATAGAATCTTAGTGTTCTTCATCGGACCGAGTCTCTTTCCTTTATGTCTTCTAATAAGATACCGTGCAAGACATAGTCGATAATGGAAATCATAAATCTCGATACTCGAGTTCAATTATGGCCGAATGCACCTCTTTGATGTGCAAAGAGTAGTTTGGTATAAAGAGTTGGTGAGTTCTCACAGTGACCAATTGTTCTGTATCGGGAGGTTGTGCCAGAGATATTGTTAATGCCGCCAGTACATATGCATATGCGTTCTGGAGATGTGGAATATACTCGATGAAGATTTTTCGAACGAGTTTGCCATCTTGATAGCCTCCTAGTGGTACGGGATCAGGTCCTGATTCCTAACTTCATATTTTCCTCGAACCTGGTTAACTACCAGTTGAGAACGCCAAAAACTTCGAGATACTTAACCCATAACTCTTTGGCAAAACTAAGTCCAATGAGCAACGCGTTGTATTCGGCTATATTGTTGGAACATGGCTCGATCGATGAATAGGCTTAGGGTAGCACATGTTTCTCCGGGGAAACTAAGACAACTCCAGCTCTTGAAGAAATTTTAGAACATCCAGGAGCACTTACCACATTGGTTGCTCGGGAAGCACCATCAAAGTAAAATTACCACACCTATTGATGAGAGGTAGTGTTGACTTCGTAAGTTTCATCCGGTAAATTTTTATATAATTCAGCTATATCCATTGTAGGGTTAAATGCCAAAAGATCACAAATCACTTGTCCTTTGACCGACTTCTGTTGTTTAAAGTGTAGATCGTATTAAGACAAGAGCATGGTCTATCATGCTAACCACCAATTCATGGAAGCCGATTGCATCATGAATACCCGGACTTGGTTGACATTTGAAATAACATAGATTGTCTGTCCAACCAGGTAGTGTCGCTGTTAGCCTTTTTGTTTTGATGATGTTATAACAAACAATTTACAACTAATATTGTTTATCTAGTGTTTGTGTTTTCTATTTATTATAGACAAATAATGAGTTAGAGGATGGATGGACTAGAGCTTTCACGATCATATCCTTTGGAGGATGGAAAGAATATCGGTATGAAGCTATTTGCAAATCAAGTTATATACAAGATCAAGCTTCATCCACAACCAAGTCAAGCTAATTGAAGACCTTCAAGCTTGGGTATTTTTAGTTTAGGTTTTATATTATGTGTTTTAATACTCTAAGCTCAATATCATATACATACACATTTTATTGGTTTCATTTATATATATAT
>BQKN01000845.1:102612-117381 GCA_022839385.1 Asparagus kiusianus
CTTATACATATATTATATATATATAAGAGAGAGTATACTTCTATATATATTGAGAGAGAGAGAGAGAATATATATATATTATACATATATAAGAGACTAGAGAGAGCATAGTTATATATAATTATATATTAATACATATATATATATACTTATACATATATAAAAATATATTATATATATATATATATATATTATATATAAATATTATAGAGATATATATACATATATGACACATAAAAATTTAAAAATAAAAAAAAATTACTATTCCGGGCCCGGGCCGGGCCCGGACCGGGCGCCAAAGACCGGACCCGGACCCGGGCCCGGATCCGGTTTTGGCCCGGGTTTCCGGGCCCGGGTCCGGGCACGTCCGGGCCAGGCCCGGGCCGGACACCGAGCCCGGGCTTTTTGGACACCCCTATCCTCATGTGAGCTTAAGGATAGATGATTCTCATGATATCATGAGAATAGAGGTATCAAACAGTACAAGGGAACACAAGGGGAAGTGTGGAATGAGATGACGAGCAGAAGAATCGAAGTATCCAGTTTTCAGCCTGTGAGTCGACTCATAACAGTCATGAGTCGACTTATCAGGTTGAGTCGACTCATGACTGTCGTGAGTCGACTCATCGCTAGTTTTTGAGTTTTGTCCAGTTTCTGACGAGTCAACTCATCTCAGTCATGAGTCGACTCATCGATGGTTTCCTGATTCGTTTGGGTTTCTGTTCACAGGAATTCTTGTTGGTTTTGGGTTTGGTTATTTACCAAATTACCATCCACGTTTGTACACCTATATAAAGGATTGTTTTAGGGTTTCTATAGAATCAGAGAGGTAATTAAGGGAGATTCTAATCATTTTATTAGGGTTTAGTGAGAATTGAGAGTTTGTTCTTGATTCTAGTGAGATTGTGAGAGAGAGATTGTAATCTTTTCATACTCAAATTCTAGAGAAGGTAATTTCCTTTGCCATATATTGAATTGTGCTTGTGTTTCTGTCATCCTCTTCTCAACCCACCTTTAATAATTCCACGAACAAAGGTGCTCGCACGGCAACTCGTATCAGTATTGCACAAGTATACCAAGAGGAGTGTAGAGGTGAGAGACGTGGCCAGTCCCAAGAGGAGTGACGTTGGTGGTAAAGCCTAGTGAGAGGTAGTAATTTTGAGCACTTGAGGGAGACACATGAGAGGCCAGCACTTGAGGTGGTAGTTGTGTAGTTACATTGTGAGTGATTGTGAATATTGACCGGTTAGCATTGAAAATCGATGTTGTGTGGTGTAAACGTTTTAGGGTGAGCGTTGAAAACCCGATGTGATAGTGGATTTCTCCCCTGGAGTGGGGAACGAAGACGTAGGATGAAAGGTCCAAACTCCGTGATCATATCGTGTGTTTGAGTTTTGCCTTGGTGTATTATTTGTGCTCATTACTTATTTCATTATATTCGCTATTGTTTATTGCTTATTGTTTATATTGCCAACTATCACATTTGCATTTTTTGTTTATTTTACCTATAGTTTATTTATCCTTGCATATATTTTGTAGAATATTATTCTTGCTAGGATATATTTCTTAATTAGTTTTTATTAGCATTAAATCGGATTAGATTAGCATAAACCATATTCATCCCACCTCTAGGGTTCTTTCCTAGTGGCATTAGGGTCTAACAATTAATATCAGAGTTTGGTGCTCTTTGATTTAAGATCTAATCGCCTTGAGTTAAAGATCCAAGTTATCTTATTGTGCTAATCTAGTTTTAATTTCATTTATATCATGCTTGCATATATATATATATATATATATCATGGATATGCACGGTGCACCTAGTTTAGGTTATGCCATTAATATTGCTCCTCGTTTAGATAATTTCCTCTAGGTCTAATGGTGTGTTAGATTTAAACTTTTTGTCGATCTAGACACTTTGATTTATGCAAAATTATTAACGATACTTATATCATGCCCACTCTGGAGAAATACAAGTAAAATAAAAATGATAAAAAATTATTTACAATGAACAAGATTTGTTAGAATATTTGCTAAATGCTTTTAGTTCTTCTATGTCTAACAAGTTTGTTTATTTTGATAGTGCTTACACCTTATGAAAATTTATTCAAGCACACCAAGGGAACTTGAAGGCGATCCGACAAGCTTTGGAGGCTTCCTCTTCAAGTTCCATTAGAGCATCATGCACATGTCCACTATGGGATAACCATAGTGTGGTAAGCGATTTGGAATTTGATAGTGATATATCTATTAATTAACTCGCTTGTACATATGATAGATTAATATATACCTACACTAAGTTGCATAATAATTTTGTTAATCTTAAAAGCAAGCATGTAGAATTAAAATCCGATCATAAGAAGCTAGCTTCCAAATTTGATGTCATTACAAAAGAAAATGCCATGCTTAAAGAAAATAATGACATGTTAAATTTGGAAAATGAAAAGCTAACATCTTCTATAGCTAGCTTATCTCATGCTAAGATTGAAGCCATGCTAGAGGTAGAAACAATTACAAATGAGTTTAATTCATTTAAAAATAATCATGTTTCATCTACTTCTATTTCCAATGCATTTGTGCAAAGTGATGAGTTGAATCTTGTTAAGGAACACATGTCATCTTTAGATTCAACCCTTAATTCATGCATTGTTAATCATAAGAAACTTATTGATATGTGTGCCAAGTCTAAGTCATAATCATCCACTCATTATGCACACATATATAACAAAGTTTATAAATGTTCTATTTGCAGCCGAAAAGGCTACCTTACTAAATTTTGTTATGATGTGTGAAAACCTATAATAAATAATCATAATTGTGCATCTCATCAAGTTTCTTCATCACATGTACACACACATGCATCCATTGCTCATCATACGCATGCTCATGTGTATAGATGTGATTATTGAGGAAGATTTGGTCATTTGGTGAAATTTTGTTTTGATATGAAGAGAGTTTCTCATTTGTAAAACAATTTAAAAGAAAAACTTATTTTTGCAAATGATTTTCGTGCACCGCCACTTTGTCATAACAAATCATTTAAACCTTTGCATTGCACTTATTGCAATCGGAAAGGTCATTTATACAATTTTTACTTTGACCGTGTTCGTGTACTAAATGCGCCCAAATAGGTTCATAACCCTAGGACATTGAGCTTAAATGATAGTGGTCACGTCCCTAAATCTTTCGACACCAAGAATGCTTGGGTGCCAAAATCCTTTTAAACCAAGATTTTTAATATTTTCATTTTTTTATTTCTTGGTTTTGAAAAACAAGTTTTTGAAAATTTTGAAAAATGTGTTTTTGAACTTTTGAATATGAAAATAATTTTTGGTCAATTCTTTTGTTTTCATTTTAATTGTCATGATTTGTGTTTGAGCAACCCCTGGATCTATTGGGTGTTTATTTCTCAAATCATGTTTACCGGGTACTAAAATCTATATATGGGTTGAAACAAGCTCAAGAGCTTGATATGGTTGCCTCTCTTGCTATTTTGATATTAGTTTGCTTTTAATGAGATTTACTTGTGATTTATGATTTTATTTAGTTGAATTGTTTTCATTTGAAAACTTTTTTCATGATTATCATGTTTTTCTTTCTTTTGATTTCATAAATCCATTTATACTTTGTTTTTATGTCTTTGTATTAAGACACTTTTTCATACTGATACACCAATATGTGTTCTCATTGTCTTTTTGTATGTGAGTTGTGTTTAGCATATTTTTCATCTATGCTTGCTCACATATTTGCTTTGGTCATTATTGTATATATTCCACATGATATTTTGATAGGGGAGCCATCCTTATTTCTTTTATTGTTTTTATACTCACCTTACTTATAGGTAGGGGGAGCCTTCGCTCTCTTATCTTTTTCTCCTTTTTGATGTTTTCAAATGAAGAGAAATATTATGAGTATACACTTCCTTATTTATATGCATGATAATTCTAATTTATATATACATCTCGTATCATACATATCTCTTTTTATAAATTGCTTGTCATCATCAAAAAGGTGGAGATTGTTGGCCTTTTTGTTTTGATGATGTTATAACAAATAATTTATAACTAATATTGTTTATCTAGTGTTTGTGTTTTCTATTTATTGTAGACAAATAATGAGTTGGAGGATGGATGGACTAGAGCTTTCAAGATCATATCCTTTGAAGGATGAATCGAATATCGATATGAAGCCATTTGTAAATCAAGTCATATACAAGATCAAGCTTCATCCATAACCAAGTCAAGCTAATTGAATACCTTCAAGCTTGGGTTTTTTTAGTTTAGATTTTATATTATGTGTGTTTAATGCTCTAAGCTCAATATCATATACACACACATTTTATTGGTTTCATATATATATATATATATATATATATATATATGTTTTAGTTTATGGTTTTCTAGTATAAATATAAAACAATTGAATAAATTATAAAATACATTCTTGTTTCATGTTTATATGCTTATATATGATTCCATCAATATCAAGTTTATTTAGTTCTATAAAATCATGTTTATTGTTATGAAAGTTTACAAAACATACTTTTTTGTGAAAATATTGAGTTATTTGTTTATGGAATTAACAATCTTTATATACATCTTTTATTAAGTCTATATAATCATTTTACAAAGTTTCAAAACTTGATTTATGTCAAAACAACACATTTCAAGTATATTAAGTTTGCATGTTTTGGACATTTTTATAAAATAACAAGTTTTCACAAATGTGAAGTGTTATTCCAGAATTTTTTGTAACATGTTCATTTACATGTTTACAATTATTTTTCAAAGTTTTATATTTTTTGGAATTTATTTGCTATATTTAAAGGTACTTCAAAAATTAGATTTTCTATTCAAAATAGGGTGATATTATGTTATCAGTCGACTGATGTAAGTGTTCAGTCAACTGAAGAAATCGCTTAGAATTACAAAAAGTTTCTATTTTTTATTCAGTCGACTAATGTGCTGTGAGCTGCCTGTAATGGTCAGCTAATCAGTCGACTAATCCATCCCATCAGTCGACTAGTGGCCTGTAATGGCTATATTTCTAGTTTTTGTTATTTTATCTTTTTGCTTGGTTTTTCTTGGTTTTGAGGCTTTGTTTCTTCATCCTATATATACCTTTCATTTTCTATTCCCTCTCTTTTGCTTCTCTTTCTTTTTCAACTCTATTACTCATCTATGGGGCAGGGCGACGTATAATACTTGATTTGCGGTAGAATCACGCTCCTAACTCAAATGGCCACGCTCATCAAGGGCTTTTTCTACATATGCGGTGGTAGGTGGAGCGCTCTATATGACCGGTGGTGGGTTTCCAGAGAAAAGGGGCTTATCGCCAATTGTCTCTTCTATTAAGAAGACCTCCAGGTCATATTTGAATACCCACCTACGGCTTTGATTTTTATTACTTCTGCATAAGCTATGACGTCATTCCTTGTAGCAACCACTGGAATATTACATAACGATCTAAAGAGGACTTGTCCACTACTATAGGATAGGCAATTCATCCAGGATACTCAAGGTGAACGTGAAGGAAACAACAAAAATCTGGTCGATGAGAGAAAGCCCTATTTTCGTCTTCACTTTCCCAGTATGGTTGATCAACAAGAAACTGCTTTTAACCCTGTTTGCATGGGTTCGAGCACAGATTTACGTTCAATAATCCCTCATAGTATAGGATTCGTAGAGACCAGGCCATAGATTATGATTGAGCTTACTGATTGATTCAAAGCTCTCATGAGACCCACCTCCGGTTGTCATCGTTCGATCACTTCCATTTCCACTAAGCGCTCCTTGCTCGCGGAGCGGCATACCAAAAAAGACCTGGGCGTTTTCAGGATGCCACTAATAACCAACGAATGGGAAGCGCTAATGGGGATCCCCAATTCCGAAAGGTAACAGGGCTAGCCTTTAGGTCCAAAGTTGTATGCCACTGCTGTGGTGTTGAATTGGATGAACAGAAGTACCTTAACCGGGAAGCTTTCTCCAAAGTAGTGCTATAGGCAGCTCAGTCTCCTTTTTCATTTTGAACGAAGAACGGCTATTCCACAAAATCGTTGAGCTTTCTTTGCTTTTCATACCCCTACTAGTAAAAAGGGAAAACTCCAAGATTAGTGTAGCTAAGTAAGGCAGCAAGCGTGGGATCCGCCTGCTGTCCAAGTCAACTACTTAATTTCCTATAATCCATAGTGCCGAAACTCAAAATTTTCAAAAATTAAAAAAAGAAAATACGTTTATTTGCATAAACTTTTATAGGGGTTTTTTTCTTCATTTGCTTTCAACCAGGCTAGTCAATGCTCCACCACTGCTGGTACTACCATAGATGGGAGTTCTACCATTTTCTGCTACTCGAAAAGCCACTGTCTATGCCTCCGGTGATGGCCGAGCCGAGCCCATACGCAGTCGGACAAAGCTAGCCACCTCACTTAGTGTACCTTCCCGTTATCGGTAGACTAGTCTATAATCTTCTTTCCTCTCCCTGGATCTCCAGAATCCTTTCAACTTAGTTGAAGTTTCAAAAGCAGGGTCATGCGAAAAGGCTGGCTTGGAAGCAAGCTACTTGTTGCCTATCTCACCCGGAACTTTGAAGGGTGAGCCTTTGCTTTTTGGATCGTCTTTTGCCCCGAACCACTAACCTCAATCCACACTCAAGAATGCTCATATATAGGAACCACCCAAGGTAAGGGCGAGAGTGATACTTGTCTATTCAGACTAAATTAAAGAGAAGTTCCTCAGGAAAAGGCTAGACCATTACCAGCGTTCTCATCCTTTATTTTAGTAACCCTAATTCACATGGAAGAAAGTGAATAAGTCTCACGACAAAGTTTCAAAAGATGAGTCTAGCTTCATAATAATTTTGTAAAGCTTGTGTGGTGCCTCTTCATGAGTGAAAGGATTCCACCAGAACTTCACTTCACTCGAATGTAACCTAAAGTGAAAAGGGGATGCAAAAGAAGCGGATGAGACAGAAAGAAGCAAAGGTAAGGACGGATGCTAGAGAACCCTTCTGCAAAGGCTTCATAGACATCTTTAATCTCCTATATGAGCTCCGCACAATCTACTGAACACGGGTTAGAAGATGCCAGTCTCTTTGTGATTCGTTCACAGTGCGGCTGAGAATCCGGATCAAAATCTTCTTCATTGCTTCCACTTGCCCGTTCGTCTAGGAGTTGTATGGTGACGAAAAATGGAATCCATGATCTTCCTTCTAAAATCTTCATTAAGCCTGGTCTCATTGGGAAGAAAGATTGAGTGTGGCCTGTAGAGCACATGTAAGGCATAGTCGTGGGATATTCTGAAGGGCCCCTCTTAAGTGACGTTTAGACGAATAGCGTCGAGTGAAAGCTGGAATGGCATATGCTAATGGTAATTACCTCCCAGGAGGGGAACCGCAACAAAAGAGACTTCTGTAGCTGCTTTGGATGCTTCTCCTGATTGCTCTTCTCCTTGCCCGGCATAAAGCAAAGGCCTCATGAACCCCTCTCCGGCTTTAGGTAATTACACCCTATGACGAAATATGAGTACAAGCCCAAGGCTCATAGTGGGATTGTTTAACCTGGGCAAGAGATTGCCCTTGCCCTCTAACATTATGAGGCAATAAGAGAGTTTTTAAACAAGTTTAAAGGGTGTTTAAGTTCTGTTTAGTTTTATTTTAAGTTTCGATTTTGTGAAGAAAGTTTCACAAGAGCAAGAAGAGATCATCCATTTCTTGTTTGGGTTTCAACTTCATCTCTTCTACTCTTGTTATATAGAGAAGTTTTTCTTAAACTCAATTCTAGCAATTTATATGTTTGAACTTAATTTTCATAACCTAGATTTTAATTGAGTTTATATTTGTTTTATCTCTTTGTTACACACACATACATTAAGCTTTTAGTATTTTCATACATAGTATATTTGGAGTTGTGAGATTGTAACATAGAGTTGAGCTTAATTGAGTTCTCACCATGTTTAGAGAACATCCATTTATTGTTGAGCTAATTTGTGAGGCCACATTGTATTGCACAAGTATACTAAGAGGAGTGTAGAGGTAAGAGACGTAGTCGGTCCTAAGAGGAGTGACGTTGATAGTAAAGCCTAGTGAGGTAGTAATTCCGAGCACTTAAGGGAGACAGGTGAGAGGCTAACACTTGAGATGGTAGTTATGTAGTTACATTGCGAGTGATTATGAACGTTGATCGATGAGCATTAAAAACCGATATCGTGTGGTGTAAACATTGTCGGGTGAGCATTAAAAACCTGGTGTGATAGTGGATTTCTCCCTAGAAGTGGGGAGCGGATGCGTAGGACGGAAGATCCGAACTCCGTGATCATATTGTGTGTTTGAGATTTGCCTTGGTGTATTATTTGTGCTTATTACTTATCTCATTCTATTCGCTATTGTCTATTGCTCATTGTTTATATTGCCAACTATCACATTTGCATTTTGTGTTTATTTCACCCTTAGTTTATTTATCCTTGCATATATTTTGTAGAATATTATTTTTGCTAGGATATATTTCTTAATTAGTTTTTATTGGTATTAAATTGGATTAGATTATCATAAACCCTATTCACCCCGCCCTTTAGGGTTCTTTCCTAGTGGCTTTAGGGTCTAACAATTGGTATAAGAGGTTGGTGCTCTTTGATTTAAGGTCTAATCGTCTTGAGTTAAAGATCTAAGTTATCTTATTATGCCAATCTAGTTTTAATTTTATTTATATCTTGCTTGCACATATATATTATGGATATGTACAGTACACCTAGTTTAGGTTATGCTATTAATGTTGCTCCTCGTTTAGATACTTTCCCCTATGTCCAATGGTGCGTTAGATTTAAACTTTTTGTTCGATATAGACACTTCGGTTTATAGGAAATTATTGATGATGCTTATATCATGCCCACTTCGAAGAAATCCAAGTGGAAAAAATAATAAAAATTATTTATAATGAATGAGATTTTGTTAGAATATTTGCTAAATGCTTTTGATTCATTTAGGTCTAACAAGTTTGTTCATTTTGATAGTGCTTACACCTTATGGATATTTATTGAAGCATATCAAGGAAACTTAGAGGTGATCCGACAAGCTTAGGAGGCTTCCTCTTCAAGTTCCATTAGAGTATCATGCACACGTCCACTAGGGGATAACCCTAGTGTGGTAAGCGATTTGGAATTCGATAGTGATATATCTATTATTGAACTCGCTAGTGCATATAACAGATTAATGCATGCCTACACTAAGTTGCATAATAATTTTATTAATCTTAAAAGCAAGCATGTAGAGTTATAATCCGATCATGAGAAACTAGCTTCCAAATTTGATGTCATTACAAAAGAAAATGTTATGCTTAAAGAAAATAATGACATGTTAAATTTGGAAAATGAAAAGCTAACATCTTCTATATCTAGCTTATCTTATGCTAAATTTGATGCTATGCTAGAGGCAGAAATAATTAGAAATGAGTTTAATTTATTTAAAAATGATCAATTTTCATCTACTTCTATTTTTGATGTATTTGTGCAAAATGATGAGTTGAATATTGTTAAAGAATGCATGTCATTTTTAGCTTCAACCCTTAATTCATGCATTATTAATCATAAGAAGCTTGTAGATATGTGTGCCAAGTCTAAGTTAAAATCATCCACTCATTATGCACACATATATAGCAAAGTTTATAAATGTTCTATTTGCGGCCAAAAAGGCTACCTTACTAAATTTTGTTATGATGTGTGAAAACCTATAATAAATAATCATAATTGTGCATCTCATCATGTTTCTTCATCACATGTACACACACATGCATCCATTGCCTATCATACGCATGCTCATATGTATAGATGTGATTATTGTGGAAGATTTGGTCATTTGGCCAAATTTTTTTTGATATGAAGAGATTTACATATTTGCAAAACAATTTAAAAGAAACATCTATTTTTGCAAATGATTCCTATGCACCGCCACTTGGTCATAATAAATCATTTAAATATTTTCATTATACTTATTGCAATCAGAAAGGCCATTTACATAATTTTTATTTTGATCGTGTTCGTGCACTAAATACGCCCAAATGAGTTCATAACCCTAGGGTATTAAGCTTAAATGATAGGGGTCATGTCCCTAAATCTTTTGGCACCAAGAATGCTTGGGTGCCAAAATCCTTTTAAACTAAGATTTTTAATATTTTCAATTTTTTATTTCTTCATTTTGAAAAACAAGTTTTTGAAAGTTTTGAAAAATGTGTTTTTGAAATTTTTGAATATGAAACAATTTTTGGTCAATTCTTTTGTTTTCATTTTGATTGTCATGAGAGGTTATTTGAGCAACCCCAGGATTTATTAGGTGTTTATTTCCCAAATAATGTTTACCGGGTGCTAAAATCTATATATGGGTTGAAACAAGCTCAAGAGCTTAATATGGTTGCCTCTCTTGCCATTTTGATATTAGTTTGCTTTTATGAGATTTACTTGTGATTTATGATTTCATTTGGTTGAATTATTTTCATTTGAAAACTTTTGTATGTGAGTTGTCTTTAGCATACTTTTCATCTATGCTTTCTCACATATTTTCCTTGGTCATTATTGTATATATTCCATATGGCATTTTGATAGGGGGATCCATCCCAATTTTTTATTGTTTTTATACTCATCGAGCTCATAGGTAGGGGGAGCCTTCGCTCTCTTATATTTTTCTCCTTTTTGATGTTGTTAAAGGGGGAGAAATATTATGAGTATATACCTTGTTGTTTATATGCATGATAATTCTAATTTATATATTCATCTCGTATCATGCATATCTCTTTTTGTAAATTGTTTGTCATCATCAAAAATGGGGAGATTGTTGGCTTTTTTTATGATGTTATAACAAATAATTTACAACTAATATTGTTTGTCTAGCGTTTGTGTTTCTTATTTATTGTAGATAAATAATGAGTTGGAGGATGGATGGACTAGAGATTTCACGATCATATCCTTTGAAGGATGGAAGGAATATCGGTATGAACACATTTGCAGATCAAGTCATATACAAGATCAAGCTTCATCCGCAACCAAGTCAAGCTAATTGAAGACCTTCAAGCTCGAGTATTTTTAGTTTAGGTTTTATATTATGTGTGTTTAATACTCTAAGCTTAATATCATATACATACACATTTTATTGGTTTCATTTATAGCTTTATCTTTTTTTTTATTTGTTTGTGTGTGTGTGTGTGTGTGTGTGTGTGTGTGTGTGTGTGTGTGAACAAACAGTCAATGGGGGTTGTCTGGCGTAGGATGCAGTTTCGATCCTGACGACGCTGAGGAGAAGGGAGAGGATGAATGTTGGGGCCGACTCCTCCTCTAACTTTACGCCCGATTCTGAGCGCGTGGGGTGGGCTGATGACCTGCACATGCAAGAATCGTAGGAGTACGGGACTAGTTTCTCCCGTGGTTCCTCCGACGGTCAAGTTAGCTGTGGAGCTTGAGCGGGGTTTGGGGGAAGGTCTTTGGGCCATTAAGGTCCTTGGAGCATACTCCTTTGAGAGTTTTCTAGTTTTCTTTCTTTTTTAACCAAGGTAGATTCCTTGTTTTTATGAAGAAGAAGTAGCCAAACAATTATCACTTACCCCTCTCGTTACCTTCTATCCCTATTTTATAGTCCCTTGCATTTAAGAGGTTGACCCTTGGCTTTGACTATGCATAGGAGGCGACTGAGGGGTGAGCAGTCGAGTTGCTAAGTCATCCTTCTCCTTCCAGATGTCGGCTAGCGATTGGAAGGAAGGTCATTCAAGTATAGGAGAGAAATCGCTTCTCAGTCCTGGATTTGATACAAGAGGTAGGGCGTAGGATAGGTCGGCTACTTGGTTGTCCCTCTCTCTCCAGGTGGAGGCTGGCGAATGGAGGAGAAGTCATTCGTGCATAGGAAAGCATCATGGCAATCTTCTGGGAAATGACTTGTAAGCAGAATAAGCGGCTTGGGCATGAGGTTTGTCAGAATATAGATCTTGATAGGACTAACTAATATTATTGTGTCGATTATCATCTAAAGTGAACTTGCTCAGCTCTTATCCCTTTAGTCAAGGCGGGTTGATCTACGAGCCATTATTATAATTTGACGACTCGATAGTCGATTGAGCTTTGGGTCGGGTGTATAGTCGAGTCGTCTGCTCGAGGAGTCGTCTTAATTGTAAGAGGGTGATTGGTCCCGCACTTCGAGTCGGTCATGATGACCCTTGATCGAAATATGACTTGTCTGCTCGTCTGGTCGAGAGACTTGACCTTGACTGGGCTTTTGAGCCTCTAAGTTGGTTTAGGCCATATCTCTCTTGGGTTTATGCAGATATTCTTCCGACATCTCTATCTTTGGATGGTAAATTACCATAACAGTTGGCCCTTTTCATTCGGAGTTGACTTTAGTCGAGTCTGAGTGAAATAGATACAAGCTTGCTCCATATCTTGGGGATTTCTTAGCTAGTTGATTGTGGCTGGAGACGTGGCGTAGGTCTTGGTAATCGCCAATCTCTGTGAGCTGATGATCAGTATCGGAACCATTTTTTCAAAGAAAATAAGGCATCATGGGTAGAGTGAAAGGCGTTATACTCGCCAATTGATTGGTGTGAGTTACGAGTGGCGGTTGGCTTTCTCGAGCGATTCGTTTCCGATTTTTAAAATGCATCTTCCTTAATTGCTCCAGGATGGTGCCTCTTGAATTCTTCTGCATGCACCTTTGGAGGCTTATAAATAGTTCCTGGCACTGTTGAAAGAGCACTCTTCAGCAAGAACATTCTTCTTTGTCGATCCTGTTAGCCCTTATGTTTTGATGATGTTTTACAACCACCATTATCGGTACTAATGGCTCATTGAGTGCAAATATAGTAAATTCATATATCAAGCTTGTTAGTGTCACAAATGGAGGAGGAGGCATAGTGATGAAGCAACGTTATTTCAAGAACAACAAATTCAAATAGAAGCTTCATCCAACTCAAGCTATATCAAGACTCAAGAATTGCATTCTATGTGAGGATATTAGCTAGTTTTTATTTTTCTCTCTAGTGCTAGAATGTAGGCAAAGAGTTATCGATTTCACTTGAAGCCATTGGGATATCATACACATGTTTTCATACTTATGGTTTTAAGCACTTTTCATAAAATACTATTTTTTACAAGTATGATGACCTATTTGCAAAATTCCTTTTCTAAACAATTTGTTTTTAGTATTAAAAATATTTTACAAAGTTTCATAATTTTCAGAAGTCAAATGAATACTTTACAAATATTTAAAGTGTATCAAAAATAAGTTTTTGGAATGTATCAATATGCGGTCGACCGCACCGGTCGACCGCACCGGTCGACCGCACCTGTGTTTATTCGTCAGTGGGCAGCAGAGAGTTTGTCGGTCGACCACTGCGATCGACCATGAGCTCGAGACTTCCCATGATCGACCGCACTGGTCGACCGAAGAAGTCTCTGCTCGTTTTCTCAGCTTGGGATCTGGATCGCGGTCGACCGTGAATCTTTTCGGTCGACCGCCAGTGTTTTCAAACGGCTATTTGTTTTCGATTTCTGTGCCGTCTGTACACAATCTCTTTCAGATTGTTTATAGACCATGTTCTAGATTTTAGGGGATTAAGTTTTTGAGTTTAGACAGCTGGTTTTCACCTATTTAAACTCATCTTCTTCTTCTTCCTAAACTCTCCAGCTTTTGCAAAAACCAGAGACGTTGTTTTTTTTTCTTGAGCAAAATTTTCAAACCTGTTCTTTCTGAGTTTTGTGTGTTCACTTCCCAGCTTCAGTGTGCTCTTTCTCTTTGCCATAGAGACGTTGTAAAGTAAGAGTCTTACATCATTTCTACTAACTTGAGAGTGTGATCTTGTGTAGATCAATCTGTGTGGGAGTGTGATCTAGTGAGATCAACCGTGTAGTGTGAGTGTAGGCGTATAAAACTGCTTATAGGTCCCTTAACACAGCTCGGCACGATGATTCAACAAACCTGCGAACCATCGGGCGATGTATCCAAGCATGATCGTTAGATCACAACATCGAAGCTAAGTAAGATGTGACGAAACAGATTAACGAGGTGACGAGGTTAAACACCGAAGCGGATTTACTACCAAATCAGGATCCGGACTGCCAAATCAGAGTCCAGATCAACAAATTAGAGTTCAGATAAACCGCGAAACCGAAAAACGACGAAAAAAACCAACATTTGGAGGACTCGGCCAAAACCGAGCCACCTCTAGGTGGCTCGGTGGCCGAGCCACCTGGGCCAAAGCCCAGGTCTGAGTGCCTATAAATAGGCTTGGTGGTTCATTTTTTGAGAGGTGGGAATTTTTGGAGGCGAAGCTCTGCTGGATTGAGATCTAAACCTTGGAGTTTTGAAGCTTTAAAGACTTGAACTTTTAGATCTGGTTCTTGGCGATCATCTACACCAAACAAGACAGGAGTTCGAGAGAGATCAGATCTGAGATCTACACGGCTACCCTCCAGATCAAAACTTGGTTTTTTGATCCCGAGAAGAGTATCGATTTCGCTTGGTCGATTTCGATTACTTCGGGCGATTATTTCCTTGGTGAACTAATCCCCCCGGCTATTATTTCCTTCACAAAATAATACCCGTCATACCGTGTAGGTCCGACCGGATCAAGATCGCGCGGTGGTCCACGGATTAATCCCGGCGCAGGCAAAGAACCCACACAAGCAAGAGACCGCAAAACAGGATCTTGTGATTTGTTCCACAAACAAGGAAAGTTGTAATCTTTTTATTTTTCTTTGATTTTGTTGTAACCGGATCTTATAAAAAGACCGGATCTTTTGTAACCGA
>BQKN01000845.1:117781-142215 GCA_022839385.1 Asparagus kiusianus
TTGCTTCATCACTTGGCCTCCTCCTCCTTTGGATATCATCGTTGAAGCGCATATTCCATCCAATCCTCCATTAATGGCACTAACGAGCTTGATAAATGAATTTACTACATTTGTACTTAATAATCCATTAGTACCGATAATGGTGGTTGTAAAACATCATCAAAACATAAGGGCTAACAATCTCCCCCTTTTTGATGATGACAACCAACCATTATAAGAGCAAAAATAAAATAGCTTATAGATAGGTGCTCCCCCTATCTATGAGCTCCCCCTAAGTATATGCAACAAATATGGAGATTTTTCTCCCCCTTTGTCACCATCAAAAAATGGGGTAAAAAGAAATGCAAAATACAACTAAACAAGCAAGCAATGTAGAACTTTCACATAGTGTATAAGCCCAAACCATTTCTTATGCGACAAAAATCATCCTCTCCAAGAGGCTTAGTGAATATATCCGCTAGTTGAGATTTTGTGTCAACAAATACTAGGGATACATCTTGTCTCTCTACATGATCTCGTAAGAAATGATGGCGCACATCAATATGCTTGGTTCTAGAATGCAAAACCGAATTTTTTGAAATATTTATAGCACTTGTATTATCACAAAAAATTTTAATATTTTAAAAATTCAAATCATAATCAACTAAACTTTGTTTCATCCACAACACTTGAGCACAACATAAGCCGGCGGCAATGTATTCCGCTTCCGTAGTGGACAATACAACACAATTTTATTTCTTGGAAGCCCAAGAAACAAGTGAATTTCCTAAGAATTGGCATGTTCCACTAGTACTCTTGCGATCTACCTTACATCCGGCAAAGTCGGCATCACAAAAACCATATAAATCAAAAGAAGTGCTTCTTGGATAAAATAAACCAAGATTAAAAGTACCATTAACATATTTAATGATCCTTTTAACCGCAATTAAATGAGATACTTTAGGAGATGCTTGAAAACGTGCACATGCACACACACTAAACATAATATCGGGTCTACTAGCGGTAAGATAAAGAAGACTACCTATCATACCTCGGTATAATTTTTGGTCCACGTCTTCACCTCTTTCATCCGCATCAAGCTTAACACTAGTGCTCATGGGAGTGGGCGCATGCTTAGAATTCTCCAAATTGAATTTCTTCACCAATTCCTTCGCATACTTGCTTTGTGAAATAAAGATCCCATCCTTAGTTTGCTTGACTTAGAGCCCGAGAAAGAATGTAAGCTCTCCCATCATACTCATCTCAAAGTGATCCTGCATAACTTTAGAAAATTCCTTGCACAAGGATTCATTAGTAGCACCGAAAATAATGTCATCCACATATATTTGAACTAAAATGAAATCATTTTTCCTTTTTCTCACAAAAAGAGTGTTATCAATTGTTCCTTTTGAAAAACCATTTGCAATAAGAAAACTAGAGAGGCGAGCATACCAAGCTGTAGGAGCTTGTTTCAAACCATATAAAGCTTTTTGTACCCGGTAAACATGATTAGGAAAAACATGATCTATAAAACCGGGGGGTTACTCAACATACACTTCCTCTTCTATAAAACCATTTAAGAAGGCACTTTTAACATCCATTTGAAATAGTTTGAAATTTTTAAAGCTAGCAAAAGCCAAAATCATCCTAATAGATTCCAACCTTGCAACCGGTGCAAAGGTATCATCATAGTCTATGCCCTCCTCTTGATTGTATCCTTGGGCAACCAAACGAGCTTTATTCCTAGTAACAATGCCATGTTCATCAAGTTTGTTTCTAAAAACCCATTTTGTACCAATAATGCTAGTATTGTTAGGTCTAGGAACTAACTTCCAAACTTCATTTCTTTGAAAATTGTTTAACTCTTCATGCATAGCCAAAACCCAAAATTCATCATTTAAAGCATCATTAATCTTTTTAGGTTCTAGATGAGATAGGAATGCAACATTACCACACTCACTCAAAGCTTTTGAGCGAGTTATAACTCCTTTTGAAGGGCTCCAATAATTTGTTCCTTTGGGTGATGTGATGTGAATTTCTAAGTTTTAGGTTGTTCAACTTGTTCATGAGTATTGGAGCTATTCACATCCTTTTGAGCTTCTATAGAGGGAGTATCATTGATTTGCAAGAAGTCCAATCCTCCCTCAATATCATCATCATCATCTTGCCTACGTAAAACAACTTGAGAACCAACATTAGTCTCATCAAAAGTAATGTTTATAGATTCTTCAACAACGAGGCTTCGTTTATTGAAGACCCTATAAGCCTTACTTCGAGGTGCATAACCCAAGAAAATACCAACATCAATTTTAGAATCAAATTTATCATGGTGATATTTTGTATTTAGAATAAAACATTTACAACCAAAGATACGAAAATACCCAATAAAAGGAGTTTTTCCATAAAAAAGTTCATAAGGGGTTTTCTTAAGCTTTGGTCTAATCAAAACACGATTTAAAACATGGCAAGCCGTATTGACGGCTTCCGCCCAAAAATATTTTGGCAAGTCAAAAGAATTAAGCATAGTGTGAGCCATCTCTTGTATGGTACGATTTTTCCGTTCAACAACACCATTTTGTTGTGGTGTTCTAGGAGCGGAAAAAATATGAGTTATACCATGATGAGCACAAAAGTCATAGAAAAATTCATTTTGAAATTCACCACCATGATCACTTCTTATTTTGACAACTTTCAAATCTTTTTCATTTTCAATTCTTTTGATATGATTTGCAAATTCTTCAAAACAATCATTTTTCTTTACAAGAAATATTGTCCATGTAAAACGAGAGAAATCATCAATGATCACAAAAACATAGTGTTTGCCTCCAAGAGAGGTAACACGCATAGGACCAAACAAATCAAGATAAAGTAATTGCAAGGGTTTAGAAGTCGATACCTCATTGATAGATTTGAAAGAGGATTTTGTTTGTTTACCTTTGGCACAATCCTCACAAATGGTGTCTTTGATGAAGTGCAAGCTAGGTAATCCTTTTACAAGGCTTCTCTTAGACAATTTTGAGATTAACTCCATATTTGCATGTCCAAGTCTCTTATGCCAAATTCAAGGATTTTCATCAATTGCCGCAAGGCACTTCACATCTTGATTCACTAATTCATTCATCTCAAAGATATATACATTAGATTTGCGATTAGCAATAAAAACAATTTTCTCATTCATACTAATGATGCATTTATCCGGTTTAAATGAAATTTCAAAACCTTTGTCACTCAATTGGCTAATGCTAAGAAGATTATGATTCAAACCATTTACTAAATAAACATCTTCAATAATGGGTGAGGGTTTCTTACCAATAGAACCGATACCAATGATTTTACCTTTCTCACCACCACCGAAGGAGACATTACCTCCTTCAATCCTTGATAGGGTTACAAATAAATCTTTGTTGCCCGTCATATGATGTGAGCAACCACTATCAAGGTACCCATCTCCTTACGTCGTTGCCGTGACGTTCCCTATAAAAGATGAAGATGAAGGTGTAGTAGGTTTAGGTACCCATGTCTTGGGTCCTTGGTGGTTAGTAGTCTTGGTACCTTTGGGTACCCATATCATTCCATAAAAATCATGGTTATCTTTGATTCTACAATGAGTAGAAATATGTCCATGTCTCATACAATATGTGCACACAAAATTTCTTTTGTATGCATTAGTGTGAGAGCCATAAAACCTATTTCTACCATGATGATAATTAGCATAAACATGAGTGGGTCTAGTCCTACCACTCTCAATCTCTAGTCTTTCAATCTTTGATCTTAATTACTTATTCTCGAAATCAAGATCTCCTAGCAATTCATCTTTTAAAGCAAGAGAGGTAGTTAATTGTTCTAGCTTAATATCACAAGAGGCATGTAATTTTTTAAAAGAAGAGTATTCTTTAGACATTCTCTTAAATTCAAAGTTCAACTCTTCTAAAGCCATAGCTATGTCACATTGCATATAGAAAGATTCACTTTTGGCCTCGGATATTACTTCATGTTCATTTGCCATGAAACAAACATTTGGGTCATGAAGAGCAAGTTTAGCTCCCTCATCATCACTATCCGAATCACTTGGTTCGGATTCTTCCCATCCGACATACATAGCCTTCTTCTTCTTGTACTTCATGTACTTCTCCTTGAGCTTGGGGCAATCCTTAGCGATGTGACCCGGTTCATTGCACTCAAAACATTTACCTACACGAGAGGAAAACTTGTTGTTAGATCGGGGATTAAATTTCTTGTTCATTTTTATAAGTCTAGAGATTCTTCTAGAGAGATGAGCCACTTCTCTAGAAAAATAAACTTCACTATCCGATGACGAGGAGGAGTTGTCACTAGCTCCTTTGAGAGCTATAGTCTTCAACTTTGGTGATGGTTCCTCAACTTCCCGTGATGGCACTTCCTCCTTCTCCTTCCCTTTGAGCTTCTTCTCATGGACCTTGAGCTTTCCGATAAGGCTATCGAGTGGTAGAGTGGTGAGGTCAAGAGCTTCCTCAATAGCCGTAGCTTTGGGCTCCCATGCCGGAGTCAAGGAACGAAGTATCTTGTAGTTCATCTCTTGAATGGACAATTTCTTATCAAGACCATATAATTCATTGATGATATTAGTAAAACGGGAAAACATGGCATCAATAGATTCATTAGGAAGCATTTTAAATAGCTCATAATCATACATAAGTCCACTAATCTTAGATTCCTTAACTTGGGGGTTTCCTTCATGTGTGATACATAATTTTACCCAAATTTCGTATGCGGTTGCACACGTGGAAACTCTATTGTACTCATTGGGGGGAAAGACCACAAATTAAGGCGTTCATGACCTTAGCATTGAGATTGGCTAGGTGCCTTTCATCCTCGTCCATGTTCTCAACTTTGGACTTTTCTACATATTTCTTTTCTATGAGCTCTAGGATGTCAAGATCAATACAACGAACATAGATTCTCATCCTAGCCTTCCAATAAGCAAAATTACTCCCAGTGAAGAGTGGTGGTCTAGTGGTGGATTGTCCTTCTAACATATGCATATTCAAAGAAGCCTCCATTAGATCATTTCTCTAAGGTGGTTAAACCAAAAATTAATATAGAGACCAAGCTCTGATACCAATTGTTGGACCCTAGAGGGGGGGTGATTAGGGTCAAGAGGCTCTAATTATGCAATAAAAAATTAAGACAAGCAAACCACAGTGAACTGATGCAATCAAAGTAAGAGAGATAGGGTTAGGAATCGTTATCCTTGACGCGCGATGTGTTAACGAGGTTCGGCCCACTGACCTACATCCCCGCTCCCCACTCTCGAGGAGAAATCCACTACACACCTGGTTTGGAAGCCGAAACTTCGTCTACACAGCGATCCCACACGATCTCTCACTACACAGTTTGATCTCAACAGATCACACTCCCTCACAGTTGATCTACACAAGATCTCACTCTCACAGCAGAAGAAAAGATGCACGACTCTCTCTTTACAGGACCCTATGGCAAAGAGAAAGACCACTGAAGCTGAGAAGTGAGCTCACACAAGAAATACAGTGAAAAACCACAGAAAACAGAGTTTGAAAATTTTTCTCAGAAGAGAGCGTCTCTCTGGTTTTTCAGCAGAAATTAGGGCAACTTGAAGAAGAAGAAGACTGGGGTTTTTATAGAAGTGATTAATCAATTTAAAAACAAAACCCAATCTTCCCAGATAAGCAAATAATCTCCTTTTCAGACCCTTACCTCAGACTGTGCCAAACACTGTTAAGTGAAAGCACAGTGTTTTAGGCAAATGACCGTTTGAAAAAATATCGCGGGCAGACCAAAGAAAACTCCGGTTGACCAAAGGGATATTCGGTCGACCGAAAAAATCTTTCGGTCATCCGACCGAAAATTCGGTCGACCGCGAACACCTTTGAAAACTCAGAAAACAAGCAGAGCCATCATCGGTCGACCGGCGCGGTCGACCGATAAAAAAATCGAGATTTTGGTCGACCGGACCGGTCGACCGACGACCTCTCTGGAGTCCAGTAACGAAAGATCATATGTGCGGTCGACCGGTCCAGTCGACCGCATTCTGATATATGGCTGAAACACTATTTTTGACTCAACTAAAATATTTGCAAAATATTTGTTTGACCTCTGAAAATTATGAAACTTTGTAAAATGTTTTTAATACTAAAAACAAACTGTTTGGAAATTTTTTTTTGCAGATAGGTCCTTATACTTGTGAAAAATAGTATTTTGTGAGAAACGCTTAAAAGCTTAAGTATGAAAACTTGTGTGTGAGTCCCAATAGCTTCAAGTAAAATCAGTAACTCTTTGCCTACATTCTAGCACTAGAGAGAAACATAAAAGATAGCTAATATCCTCATATTGAAAGCAATACTTGAGCTTTGATATAGCTTGAATCGGATGAAGCTTTTATATGACTTTGTTGTTCTAGAAATAACGTTGCTTCATCACTTGGCCTCCTCCTCCTTTGGATATCATCGTTGAAGTGCATATTCCATCCAATCCTCCATTAATGGCACTAACGAGCTTGATAAATGAATTTATTATATTTGCACTTAATAAGCCATTAGTACCGATAATGGTGGTTGTAAAACATCATCAAAACATAAGGGCAAACAAATGCGCGCACCAGTTTGCGCATTGAAGTTCATGTCAACTGCGCGCACCAGTTTGCGCATTGAAGTCCAAGAGCCCGCTGAGAACTCACGCACACAAAAACGTGTTTCGAGACGCGTGACTCTTAAAAGCCCAAAGAAGGCAGCTCACTCTCAGAAGGAAACATTGTCATCTGATGATGATAGTGTTATACCTGAGAAGTCGTGCCAACACACGATAGGTTACTCCGACCTTCAAACCGACGAGTTGTACTATCGTGTTGGGGGTACGAGTAAAACCAGGAAAAGGAGTCCTCGAAAACTAGAAACTCAGTGCCCCTGTTCCAAACTCATTCGGACAGTATTGTCTGAGTGCAAATGCACTAATACAGTCCCCGAAAGAATTTTGGTTTTCGAAAGGCTCAATACCGAAACGCCAAAACCAAGGCCTAGGCGTTTTCGACGAAGAAGAACGGTGGTTGAAGATGGAGAATTTCTGAGGGTCACCACTAATATGACCAGCAAAGGGACATCGACACAAGATAATCCTGAGTCGATTCTGGAAGTACCACGGCGTGTAACTCGTCTGTAGTCTGGAGCCATCATACGAGCAACTTATGGTAGGGTTCGGACGAGATTACCTTCAGAAGATGAAGAATCGGATGCCTGCTCTGTGGTCGCATCAGATAATACAGTGTCCAGCGAAGGACAACCCCGCGAGTCACTTATGATAAGCACGGAACAAGTGGCCAAGATGCTCGAAGAAGCCATGGCCAAACAACAGGAGAATTTCAGATTCGAAATGCAGATGGCCATGCAGAATATGAGAGAAATGCATGACCAACAAATCGAAGCACTGACAAACCAGCAAGGCGAACCAAGTCGTCGTAACCAGGTTAATCAGGAAGATGAGAACACAGGTGCGAATGAAGCTCATAATACCAATAATCCTCCCATCAATGCAGGGGGTGGTATCGAGAATGCTAGTCATAACACCACACTTCCACCTCAGAATCGTGCTAACGAAAATACAGGTGAAAGTTTGAAGATTAAAAACCTCGAAAGCAAAATCAATACGTTGATTTTCGCTCAAGAGATGAAGAAGACGGGCATTCCTTGTCCATACCCAAGAGAATGGGAATCAATCCCGTATCCGGCGAAGTTCAATCTAATTAACTTCACGCCGTTTGATGGGAAGGGTTCACCCACTCAGCATTTGATTTACTTCAAATCACACCTAGGGGTTATCTCTGGTAATGAGCCTCTGATGGTACGGTCCTTCGTTGGCACTCTTCGTGGAGCCGCCTTCGATTGGTATCGCCGCCTCAAGCCAGGAAGTGTGAATAGCTGGGACGACATGGGGACTAAATTCCTCACCAACTTCTTCGACGACGACACCAAGATATCCATCGGGTCGTTGTTTGACGAGAAACAGAAAGATGGGGAATTGGTTGATACCTTCGTTAAAAGGTTCCGGAACAAGGCGATGAACTGTCGGGACCCGATCACTGAGGAGTTCATTCTCCAGACTTGCCACAACAACCTCACATTGGACGTGTTGGAAGCAATGGGGACAGCACCGTCCAACACTTGGAAAGACTTGAAGGTGCGCGGTGAACAAGCCGAACGCTTCCTCCGAAGGAAGAAGGCCGAGAGGAGCCAATCGACGACTAATCCTCCGAACTCGAACTTCGCCTCCCGTGGTAAGGGCAAGGCACCTGTAGCTGCTGTTGATGCTAATCAAACGTCGCAACAGCAGCCCCGGAGACAGCAGAAGACTTAGGATCAGAGGCTCCAAAAAGAGTACTCATTCAAGGACGAAGACGTTCCAGCCATCTTCGAGACCCTTCTCGAAAACAACAAAATCAAGCTGCCACCCATCACAAATCAGGAGGAAGCTGACAATACTACGGATCCGAAGTACTGCGCGTACCATAGGAGGATCCTTCATCCCACCAAGGCCTGCTTTACTTTAAAGAATAGCATCCAGACCTTGGTTGAAGCCGGCGTCATAACGCTAGTGTAAGCCAGTTGAGAACGCCACACTCCGAAGAGTATATGAGTATAAACTACTTCTCAATCCTCTGACCGGTATAAGAGGTTAAACTGCTCCCTAATACTCCAATAGGTATATGAGTCTAAACTGTTTCCTACCGTTGACGGGAAGTTCCTGGAGAATTTTATACGTAATATTCTTCAGGATAACCCGATCATACAACCAGATGCAATGATAAACCCAGTTTCGCGAAGAAGCTGGGGGTGGATGATTCATGTAACGGGAAGTTCCCGGAAGAATACTATATGTAATTTTCTTAGGGATAACCCGATCATTGCAAACAAAGTGATAAACACTAAACCCTCACTGTGATTTCCGAACACTCTTTTGCTGAGACGAGGTTCGATCACTTCGTTGGATCAATCTTCCCTCACAAGATTTCCATTGGTGTTTGACAACTCACAGTCTTCCCCCATAAAAACCCTCATTGATCAAATTAATTGACAGTGGGTCCACTAAAATTCCTTTCGGTTAAATCCACTCAAACTTTTGATGTATCTGTGCACTCAACACTCCCATTGTTAGAGTCCGGATATAATACTTAGAATTTTGATATCAATCCTTGACGAATTGTCAAACCCCTTCGTGTTAAGTCCTTATAACTTAACACCAAGAATTCCTTCTGAGTGATTTTTACAAGTCAACACTCCTACTATGATTTGTATTCTCACTCTCACTATCTACTTGGTCAAACCTTCCTACAGTTAGGGCCACAACCAAAATCCCCTCTCGATTCCTTCAATGAACGAGAGGCCCACAATTGAGCGATCAAACCTTCCTACAGTTAGGATCGTCTCAAACCTCCCATTCGGTCAAACCTTCCGACAGTTAGGGCCAAAACCAAAATCCCCTCTCGATTCCTCCAATGAACGAGAGGTCCACTTTCAAATCAAGTGATCAAACCTTCTTATAGTTAGGGTCACATCAAACTCCCGCTTGGTCAAACCTTCCTACAGTTAGGGCCAAAACCACAATTCATTCTTGATAAACGAGGAATTCACCTTTAATTCGGTAATCAAACCTTCCAACAGTTAGGATTATCTGAATCTGTCCGATTCTCGGAGTGGAGATCCTACTTCTAGTTTCACCTTTCTGGATTCTGGGGGTAGAGATCCCACCCCGAGTCTCCTTTGCATCTGAAGATGGAATATAAAATTCTTCCTCTTTAGCTTTGGGAGATGGAATATAAAATTCTTCCTCTCCCGCATCGGGTTCGCCTTCACCCTAAAAGAAGATCGGGAAATAGAATATAAAATTCTTCATTTCCCAACCTTTTCTAAGAATTTATCAATCTAGGATACATCCTAGGAAGTTTATCCCGAATCCTAAGCAGGGATAGGTCTGCGCCTAACACGCGTCGCCGGTTTAGTCTTTCTCCATAGAAAAAGACACCAGAGTTCGATTCTGGGGTATCCTATCCTGAAACCTAAGCAGGGATAAGTCTACGCCTAACCGCACTGCCGGTTAGTTCTTAACCGTTAAAAAGAACACCCGTCCACATATTCAACATTGTGGCAGGTTGTTATTAATAAACACCAAAATCCATGCCTTACACGCATAGGGAATTTCATCCTGAATCCTAAGAAAGGATATGCCGACGCCTAACACGTGTCGCCGGTTTAGTCTTTCTCCGTAGAAAAAGACACCAGAGTTCGATTCTGGGGTATCCTATCCTGAAACCTAAGTAGGGATAAGTCAGCATCTAATACACGTTGCCGGGTAGCCTATTCCCGTAACAATGACGAAGTCTACGTATTCGAAGTCGTAGCAGCAAGTTAAGGGAGTTCATTCCGTTAGCACAACGTCACATGCGGAACGGATTTAGACAATCCGCATGCTAGCCCGACTCAAACGGTAGTCGGTAAAGGCTAATCAAATCCGTTGAAGGCTGAGGATTTGCTAAAAATCCTAAGTCAACGTCTCATACACGTTGCTGTTTAGTCTTTTCATAGGAGAAAGACGAAGTCTACGTATTCAATATCGTAGCACTAAAAGGGTTAACTCTTTTAGCTTAACGTCACATGCGGAACGGACTTAAACAATCCGCTATGTAGACGAAGTTTTGGCTTCCAAACCGGGTTGTGTAGTGGATTTCTCCTCGAGAGTGGGGAGCGGAGACATAGGTCAGTGGACCAAACCTCGTTAACATATCGCGCGTCACAGGATAACGATTCCTAACCCTATCTCCTCTATTTTGATTGCATTAGAATACTGTGGTTTGCTTGTCTTATTTTCATTGCATAATTATAGCCTCTTGACCCTAATCACCCCCCCTCTAGGGTCCAACAATTGGTATCAGAGCTTGGTCTCTATATTAGTTTTTGGTTTAATCACCTTAGAGAAAAGATCTTATGGAGGCTTCAATGAATGTGCATATGTTAGAAGGACAATCCACTACTAGACCACCACTTTTCACCGGTAGTAATTTTGCTTATTGAAAGGCTAGGATGAGGATTTATCTTCGTTGCATTGACATTGACATCTTAGAGCTCATAGAGAAGAAGTATGTAGAGAAGTCCAAAGTCGGGAACATGACCGATGGAGAAAAGCACCAAGCCAATCTTAATGCTAAGGCTATGAATGCCTTAATTTGTGGTCTTTCCCCTAATGAGTATAATAGGCTTTCCACATGTGCAACCGCATACGAAATATGGGTGAAATTGTGTATCACACACGAAGGAACCCCCAAGTTAAGGAATCCAAGATTAGTGGACTTATGCATGAATATGAGTTATTTCAAATGCTTCCAAATGAATCAATTGATGCTATGTTTTCTCGCTTCACTAACATTATCAATGAATTGCATGGTCTTAATAAGAAATTGACTATTCAAGAGATGAACTACAAGATTCTTCGTTCATTGACTCCGATGTGGGAACCCAAGGCAACGGCGATAGAAGAAGCTCATGACCTTACCACTTTACCCCTCGATGGCTTCATCAGAAAGCTCAAGGTCTATGAGAAGAAGCTCAAGGGGAAGGAGAAGGAGGAAGTGCCCTCACGGGAAGTTGAGGAGCCATCACCAAAATTGAAGACCATAGCTCTCAAAGGAGCTAGTGATTACTCCTCTCCGTCATCGGATAGTGAAGTGGATTTTTCTAGAGAAGTGGCTCATCTCTCTAGAAGAATCTCTAGACTCATAAAAATGAATAAGAAATTTAACCCCCGATCTAACAACAAATTTTCTTCAAGTGTAGGAAAATGTTTCGAATGTAATGAACTGGGCCACATCGCTAAGGATTACCCCAAGCTCAAGGAAAAGTACATGAAGTACAAGAAGAAGAAGGCTACGTATGCCGGATGGGAAGAATCCGAACCAAGTGATTTGGATAGCAATGAAGAAGGAGCCAAACTTGCTCTTCATGATCCTAACATTTGTTTCATGGCCCATGAACAAGAGGTAATATCCGAGACCGAAAGTGAATCTTTCTACATGCAATGTGACATAGCTACAGCTCTATCAGAATCGAACTGAATTTAAAAGAATGTCAAAAGAATACTCTTCATTTAAAAAGTTGCATGTGTATTGTGATATTAAGCTAGAACAACTAACAACCTCTTTTGCACTAAAAGATGAATTGCTAGGAGATCTCGATTTTGAAAATAAGTAATTAATATCAAAGATTGAAAGACTAGAAATTGAGAGTGGTAGGACTAGACCCACTCATGCTTATGATAATTATAATCATCATGGTAGAAATAGATTTCATAGATCTCATGCTCATACACACAAGAGAAATTTTGTGTGCACATATTGTATGAAACATGGACACATTTCTACTCATTGTAGGATTAAAGACAACCATAATTTTTATGGAATGATATGGGTACCCAAAGGTACAAGGACTACTAACCACCAAGGACCCAAGACTTGGGTACATAAAGTTACTACATCTTCATCTTCATCTCTTGTAGGGAACATCACGGCAACGACGTAAGGAGATGTGGTACCTTGATAGTGGTTGCTCACATCATATGATGGGCAGCAAAGAGTTATTTGCAACCCTATCAAGGATTGAAGGATGTAGCATCTCCTTCGGTGGTGGTGAGAAAGGTAAAATCATTGGTGTTGGTTCTATTGGTAAGAAACCCTCACCCGTTATAGAAGATGTTTATTTGGTAAATAGTTTGAATCATAATCTTCTTAGCATTAGCCAATTGAGTGATAAAGGTTTTGATATTTCCTTTAAACCGGATAAATGCATCATTAGTATGAATGGAAAAATTGTTTTTATTGCTAATCGCAAATCTAATGTATACATTTTTGAGATGAATGAACTAGTGAATCAAGATGTGAAGTGCCTTGCGGCAATTGATGAAAACCCTTGGATTTGGCACAAGAGACTTGGACATGTAAATATGAAATTGATATCAAAATTGTCTAAGAGAAATCTTGTAAAAGGCCTAGCTTGCACTTCATCAAAGATACCACATGTGAGGATTGTGCCAAAGGTAAACAAACAAAATCTTCCTTCAAATCCATCAATGAGGTATCGACTTCTAAACCTTTGCAATTACTTCATCTTGATTTGTTTGGTCCTATGCGTGTTACCTCTCTTAGAGGCAAACACTATGTTTTTGTGATTATTGATAATTTCTCTCGTTTTACATGGATAATATTTCTTGCAAATAAAAATGATTACTTTGAAGAATTTTCTAATCATGTCAAACGAATTGAAAATGAAAAATATTTGAAAGTTGTGAAAATTAGAAGTGATCATGGAGGTGAAATTTAAAATGATTTTTCTATAATTTTTGTGCTCATCATGGTATAACTCACATGTTTTTCGCTCCTAGAACACCACAACAAAATGGTGTTATTGAACGGAAAAATCGCACCATACAAGAGATGGCACGCACTATGCTAAATTCTTTTGATTTGCCAAAATATTTTTGGGCGGAAGCCGTCAATACAGCTTGCCATGTTTTAAATCATGTTTTGATTAGACCAAAGCTTAAGAAAACTCCTTATGAACTTTTTTATGGAAAAACTCCTTTTATTGGTTATTTTCGTATCTTTGGTTGCAAATGTTTTATTTTAAATACAAAAGATCGCCATGATAAATTTGATTCCAAAATTGATGTTGGTATTTTCTTAGGTTATGCACCTCGAAGTAAGGCTTATAGGGTCTTCAATAAATGAAGTCTCGTTGTTGAAGAATTTATAAACGTTACTTTTGATGAGACTAATGTTGGCTCTCAAGTTGTCTTACCTAGGAAAGATGATGATGATGATGTTGAAGAAGGATTGAATTTTTTGCAAATCAATGATACACCCTCTATAGAAGCACAAAAGGATGTGGATAGCTCAAATGCTCATGAACAAGTTGATCTTCCTAAAGCTTAGAAATTCGCATCAAATCATCCAAAGGAGCAAATAATTGGGAGCCCTTCACAAGGAGATGTTACTTGCTCAAAAGCTTTGAGTGAGTGTGGTAATGTTGCTTTCTTATCTCAACTAGAGCCTAAAAAGATTAATGATGCTTTAAATGATGAATTTTGGGTTTTGGCTATGCATGAAGAACTAAATAATTTTTAAAGAAATGATGTTTGGAAATTAGTTCCTAGACCTAACAATGCTAGTGTTATTGGTACTAAATAGGTTTTTAGAAACAAACTTGATGAACATGGCATTGTTACTAGAAATAAAGCTCGTTTGGTTGCCTAAGGATACAATCAAGAAGAGGGCATAGACTATGATGAAACCTTTGCACCGGTTGCAAGGTTGGAATCTATTAGGATATTTTTGGCATTTGCTAGCTTTAAAAATTTTAAATTATTTCAAATGGATATTAAAAGTACCTTTTTAAATGGTTTTATAGAAGAGGAAGTGTATGTTGAGTAACCCCCCGGTTTTATAGATCATGTTTTTCCTAATCATGTTTACCGGGTACAAAAAGCTTTATATGGTTTGAAACAAGCTCCTACAGCTTGGTATGCTCGCCTCTCTAGTTTTCTTATTGCAAATGGTTTTTCAAAAGGAACAATTGATAACACTCTTTTTGTGAGAAAAAGGAAAAATGATTTCATTTTAGTTCAAATATATGTGGATGACATTATTTTCGGTGCTACTAATGAATCCTTGTGCAAGGAATTTTCTAAAGTTATGCAGGATCATGTTGAGATGAGTATGATGGAAGAGCTCACATTCTTTCTCGGGCTTTAAGTCAAGCAAACTAAGGATGGGATATTCATTTCTCAAAGCAAGTATGCTAAGGAATTGGTGAAGAAATTCAATTTGGAGAATTCTAAGCATGCGCCTACTCCTATGAGTACAAGTGTTAAGCTTGATGCGGATGAAAGTGGTGAGGACGTGGACCAAAAACTATACTGAGGTATGATAGATAGTCTTATTTATCTCACCGCTAGTAGACCCGATATCATGTTTAGTGTGTGTGCATGTGCACGTTTTCAAGCTTCTCCTAAAGCATCTCATTTAATTACGGTTAAAAGGATCATTAAGTATGTTAATGGAACTTTTAATCTTGGTTTATTTTATCCAAAGAGCACCTCTTTTGACTTATATGATTTTTGTGATGCCGACTTTGCCAGATGTAAGGTAGATCGCAAGAGTACGAGTGGAACATGCTAATTCTTAGGAAATTTCCTTGTTTCTTGGACTTCCAAGAAACAAAATTGTGTTGCATTGTCCACTACGGAAGCAGAATACATTGCCGCCGGCTTATGTTATGCTCAAGTTTTGTGGATGAAACAAAGCTTAGTTGACTATGATTTGAATTTTCAAAATATAAAAATCTTTTGTGATAACACTAGTGCTATAAATATTTCCAAAAATTCGGTTTTGCATTCTAGAACCAAGCATATTGATGTGCGCCATCATTTCTTACGCGATCATGTAGAGAGACAAGATGTATCCCTAGTGTTTGTTGACACAAAATCTCAATTAGCAGATATATTTACTAAGCCTCTTGGTGAGGATGACTTTTGTCGCATAAGAAATGGTTTGGGCTTATGCAATATGTGAACGTTCTATTTGCTTGCTTGTTGACTTACATTTTGCATGCATTTCTCTTTACCCCATTTTTTATGGTGACAAAGGGAGAGAGAAATCTCCTCATTTGTTGCATATATTTAGGGGGAGCTCATAGATAGAGGGAGCACCTATCTATAAGCTATATTTTTTTTGTTCTTATATAATGGTTGGTTGTCATCATTAAAAAGGGGGAGATTGTTAGCCCTTATGATTTGATGATGTTTTACAACCACCATTATCGGTACTAATAGCTTATTGAGTGCAAATATAGTAAATTCATATATCAAGCTTGTTACTACCACAAATGGAGGATTGGATGGAGTATGCGCTACAACGATGATATCCAAAGGAGGAGGAGGCATAGTGATAAAGCAACGTTATTTCAAGAACAAATTCAAATAGAAGCTTCATCCAACTCAAACTATATCAAGACTCAAGAATTGCATTCTATGTGAGGATATTAGCTAGTTTTTATTTTTCTCTCTAGTGCTAGAATGTAGGTAAAGAGTTATCGATTTCACTTGAAGCCATTGGGATATCACACACACATTTCATACTTATGGTTTTAAGCGCTTTTCATAAAATACTATTTTTCACAAGTATGAGGACCTATTTGCAAAATTCCTTTTCTAAACAATTTGTTTTTAGTATTAAAAACATTTTATAAAGTTTCACAATTTTTAGAAGTCAAATGAATACTTTACAAATATTTAAAGTGTGTCAAAAATCAGTTTTTGGAATGTATCAGTATGCGGTCGACCGCACTGGTCGACCGCACCTGTGTTCATTCGTCAGTGGGCAGTAGAGAGTTTGTCGGTCGACCGCCGTGGTCGAACGTGAGCTCAAGACTTCCCACGGTCGACCGCACCGGTCGACCGAAGAAGTCTCTGCTCGTTTTCTCAGATTGGGATCTGGATCGCGGTCGACCGTGAATCTTTTCGGTCGACCGACAAGTGTTTTCAAACGGCTATTTGTTTTTGATTTCTGTGCCGTCTGTACATAATCTCTTTCAGATTGTTTATAGACTGTGTTTTAGATTTTAGGGATTAGGTTTTTGAGTTTAGATAGCTGGTTTTCACCTATTTAAACTCATCTTCTTCTTCTTCCTAAACTCTCCAGGTTTTGCAAAAACCAGAGACGTTGTTTTTTTTCTTGAGCAAAATTTTCAAACCTGTTCTTTCTGAGTTTTGTGTGTTCACTTCCCAGCTTCAGTGTGCTCTTTCTCTTTACCATAGGGACGTTGTAAAGAGAGAGTCTTACACCATTTCTACTATCTTGAGAGTGTGATCTTGTGTAGATCAATCTTTGTGGGAGTGTGATCTAGTAAGATTAACTGTGTAGTGTGAGATCGTGAGGGGATCGCTGTGTAGACGAAGTTTTGGCTTCCAAACAGGATTGTGTAGTGGATTTCTCCTCGAGAATGGGGAGCGGGGACGTAGTTCAGCGGAGCGAACCTCGTTAACATCTCGCGCGTCACAGGATAACGATTCCTAACCCTATCTCCTCTATTTTGATTGTATTAGAATATTGTGGTTTGCTTGTCTTATTTTTATTGCATAATCATAGCCTCTTGGCCCTAATCACACCCCCCCTCTAGGGTCCAACAAATCCTCCCTTTGACTCCTTAAGAGTTTTTAGTATGGCTTTTCCTTAGAATGACTGCGAGAAGAAACTCATGGTTTTGTTTCTATCTAGGTTGAGGATGACTTTGGATGAGGCAAGCTGGTTGCATGATTAATATGACATTTCCCATGTGGCAATGACTATTGGGTCATTGGACAGCTCAACACCGGTGCATATGCACGGTGAGGATCGGGTTCCTCTTTACTTAGTGTATTTGCAGTGTGGATTGCGTCTGCCACTGCATCCCTTCGTCAGGGAAGTTTTTGTGGCTCTTGGGGTTTCCCCCTGCCAATTTCACCCACACTCCATTCATATTTTGATGGCGTTTCTTAACGCCTGCTCTGAGGCGGAAGTAGTGCCCAGCATCAGCCTATTCGGGCATGTGATTAGTGTGGGGTCCATTAAGGGAGACCCCACTAATTCTTCCACTATTGGGGCGATTTTTGTCTGGACGCTGATCTCCCGGAGCTGGACGAAGGATGGAAGAGGTTTTTTTCCTAGATATCCAGCGTCGACAATATTTTATCCTTCTCAGGTTGGTCTGAGGTGCAGGAGAATGTGCTGGAGCCGAGGGCTCTTAATGATCTCGAAGCTGCAGATCTTGAGAAACTCCGGTGTCACCTCTGTCTTCAGGAGACCAAAGCTCTGGATAGAGAAGAGTTTCCTGAGATGCGGTAGTCTTCTTCATCCTCCTCTGATTCTGAAGCAACAACCCTTCCTCCACCAATGGAGGTCTGTAAAAGAGGGGTTGACTCAGAGGGATCGAGTTCTTCTAGGAGGCCTTTGAAGAAAATGAGGAAGGATTCTGGGGACAGTGGCGCTGAGCCTAAGATTTTTTTTGTAAGCCTTGTTAGTCCTTTTGGTAAAGAATGAACAAAACTTCTTTCTGAATAAGAAGCGATTTCTTCTGCCTTCTACTTTTGAGAACTGCAAATGCTTGATAGAATAACTGATTCTTGTTATGGCTCCATTTTTCTTTTTTAGAAGAGTGTTGATCCTTGTAGATTTGATACCCTATGCGGGATAAGTGGCGGCGTCTTTGTTTTTCCTGTTTGGTCAAAAGATAACTCAAAGAGTCGACTCTGGGGTTTTGTTTTTGGTTCATCTAGGTGGGCGACCATAGACTTGATTGCCGACTTGTGGAGTCTTTGTACTTTAAGTTATTCCTGATGGGGAGCCAAGTGCTTCAGAACCGACTACGAAGTCGTTATGCCTTGGTTAATTCCTGGATGGAGAGCCAAGGACTTCATTCCGACTGAGAAGTCATTTTGCCTTAAGACTTATTCTTTAGGAAGAGCCAAGGCCTTTGTTCCGACTGAGAAATCGTTTTGCCTTGGACTTATTCTTTAGGAAGATCCAAGGGCTTTGAGCCGACTGAGAAGTCGCTTTGCCTTGGACTTATTCTTTAGGAAGAGCCAAGGGCTTTGGGCTAACTGAGAGGTCATTTTGCCTCGGGCTTATCCAGACTAGGAGCCAAGGTCTTTAAGCCGACTGAGAAGTCATTTTGCCTCGGGCTTATCTAGATTAGGAGCCGAGGTCTTTGAGTTGACTGAGAAGTCATTATGCCTAGGTGACTAGGTCTTGATGCCGACTGAGAAGTCGCTTTACCTTAGTTTTACCCAGATTAGGTACCAAGGGCTTTGAGCCGACTAAGAAGTTGTTTTGCCTCAGGCTTATCCAGATTAGGAGCCGAGGTCTTTGTTGCTATGGTAGATGAGAGCAGACAGAATCGAACCATAGGTTGTGCCTTGGGCTTACCTTTAAGAAGAGCCAAGGGCTTTGTTCCGACTGAGGAGTCGTTGTGCCTTAGTTTTATCCTAAGAAGGTACCAAGGTCTTGACCATTATAGATGATGAGAGTAGAAGGAATCAAACCATAGGTTGTGTCTTGGGCTTACCTTTAAGAAGAACCAAGGGCTTTGTTCCGGTTGAGAAGTCGTTTGACCTTGGACTTATTCTTTAGGAAGAGCCAAGGGCTTTATTCTGACTAAGAAGTCGTTGTGCCTAGTTGACTAGGTCGTGATACCGATTGAGAAGTCATTGTGCCTAGGTGACTAGGTCTTGATACCGACTGAGAAGTCGTTTTGCCTTGATTTTACCCAGATTAGGTACCAAGGGCTTTGAGCTAACTATAGAGTCGTTGGGTCTTGGTTTTACCCTGAGAAGGTACCAATGACTTTAAACTAACTGAGGAGTCGTTGTGCCTTAGGCCTGTCCTGAGACGGCACGAGGGCCTTATGACTGACTGAGGAGTCATGGCACCTTAGGCCCGTCCTAAGGCGGCACCAGTGTCTTGTGACCGACTGAGAATTCGTTCTGCCTTAGGCTTACCCAAATTAGGAGCCGAAGACTTTATGCCGACTAAGGAGTCGTTGTGCCTCGAGCTTACCCAGACTAGGAGCCGAGGACTTTATGCCGACTGAGGAGTCATTGTGCCTCGGGTTTACCCAGATTAGGAGCCGAGGACTTTATGCCGACTGAGGAGTCGTTGAGCCTCGGGCTTACCCAGATTAGGAGCCAAGGACTTGCACCTTCCCCTAGGGCTGAGAGTCGACTGTGGGAATCGGCAAAAAGGATTGTGTCTTGGTTTTACCTTGTGGAGGTACTAAGGACTTTTATCCACTTAGCCGAGTACCCAGCTTACTAGGTCTTTGATGTCTTTCTTTTTATTTTTGACATTTCCATTGATTATTGGAATTTATACATGATAGAGTACAGCTCATTCACATTTATTCCATCAAGTCACATCGAATTCGTGGTTCTTGCCCAGATGCATTTTGAAGATGGCTTTTGCCGGAGACAGGGTCACTGAGGCGGAGCTTCCTTGGTTGTTTCTTTTCGCCTGTGAACATTCCTGCCTTGATGAGAAGGAGCTATTGCTTCATTGACTGTCTTTGTTGCCAAACTAAGGAACGCCCAGAATCGGGGGTTGCACTTCCTTCTGAGGGTGAATTGTTTGGCTTTGGGCATTGTTGAGTTGTTGGCATATTTTCGATCTAATCATCCAAGGACCTACTTAGAGTTTTTGCTAAGATCCTTACAGGTCAACGGTGGACATGGTGATTTTTAACCGATCTTGCTTGTCCATCGTTGGTTGCGCTATATGGCCAAAGTCCTACTGATTGAGCTTTTGGAGGATAGTGCTCAACAGGAGGAGGCCCAGACAACTTTTGTGATGGGGGCTTCTTGTTGGTGAGATCCCCATGCGCCGAAGCTTTGTTCCCTGGAATTTAATGGGATCATGACTTCCCCTTGGGGTTTCTAGGATAGCGACGGTCGGACCAACTTATAAATAGAGGAGCCTTCTTTTGTTGGGGGGGGGGGGGTGCGAGTCGCATGCTTCGACCACCAGTTCTTACTTTGACTTTAGGTGGTTCGAACAGTGGCTGGGGGCCAAAGCGGTTAATCTTCCTGAGAAGACAAGATGGAGAGCCCTTGAGTTTTTCTCGCAATCCCATCCTTTGGTGAGGAAGGGCTCTCCTTTGGAGGTGGTGATGGTCCGAGGAGCCTGCCATAGACTTTATCGCTGCTCCTTGCTCGGGTGAGCCATTGCCAATAGGAGCTTAAGCGATACTGAATCTAATCATAACCCTTGGGGGCCTATTTGCGATCCAACCCCATGCCTCTTAGCTGTCCAGGCGGTGGGCTTTTCATCTGTGGTGGCAATTAGAAGCCTGTGCTTCATTCTCAAGCCAGACAAGCACCATAGTGGTGTGTCTTTTCTTAGGAGGGCTTTTGGGGTTCTACTTGGGAAATACTCCCCAGAAAGCTATTGGAGCACTCGAGGGCTACACCTACATTGGATCCTCAAAGCCATAGGCCAATCCTCCTTAGCTTGAGTGATGTGATTCCAGGCTTTGTTTAGCTTGAATGGTGCAATTCCAGTGCTCTTCAAGAATTAACAATATCAGGCCCCAACTTAGAATTGGGCATTTCTTCCCAGAGAAGAAAGTAGGCCCCACGGTGGGTGCCAAACTATTGATGTTCGTGAACAAACAGTCGATGGGGGTTGTCCGCCATAGGATGCAGTTTGGATCCTGACGACGCTGAGGAGAAGGAAGAGGATGAATGTTTGGGATGACTCCTCCTTCGACTTTATGCCCGATTCTGAGCACGCGGGGTAGGCTGATAACCTGTACATGCAAGAATCGTATGAGTATGGGACTAGTTTCCCCCGTGGTTCCTCCGACGGTCATGTCAGCTGTGAAGCTTGAGTGGGCTTTGGGGGAAGGTCCTTGGGCCATTAAGGTCCTTAGAGTGTACTCTTTTGAGAGTTTTCTAGTTTTCTTTCTTTTTTAACCAAGGTGGGTTTCTTGTTTTTATAAAGAAGAAGTAGCCAAGCAATTATCGCTTACCTCTCTCTTTACATTCCATCCCCCCTTTTATAGTCCTTTGCCTCTGAGAGGTTGACCCTTGGCTTTGACTATGCATAGGAGGCGGCTGAGGGGTGAGCAGTCGAGCTAATGAGTTATCATTCTCCTTCCAGATGTCGGCTAGCGATTGGAAGGGAGGTCATTCAAGTACAGGAGAGAAATGGCTTCTTAGTCCCGGATTTGATAGAAGAGGTAGGGTTTAGGATAGGTCGGCTACTTGGCCATCTCTCTCTCTCCAGGTGGCAGCTGGCGATTGGAGAAGAAGTCATTCGTGCACAGGAAAACATCATGGTAATCTTTTAGGAAATGACTTGTAAGCAGAAAAAGCGGCTTGGGCACGAGATTTGTCAGAATAGAGATCTTGAAGGGACTAAGCAATACTATTGTGTCGACTGACATCTGAAGTGAACTTGGTCAGCTCTTATCCCTTTAGTCGAGGCGGGTTGATCTACGAGCCATTATTATAATTTAGTGACCCGATAGTCGAGTGAGCTTTGGGTCAGGTATATGGTCGAGTCATCTGCTCGAGGAGTCGTCTTAATTGTAAGGGGGCGATTAGTCCCGCACTTTGAGTCGGTCATGATGACCCTTGATCAAAATATGGCTTGTCTGCTCGTCTGGTCAAGGGACTTGACCTTAACTGAGCTTTTGAGACTCTAAGGTTGTTTGGGCCATATCTCTCTTGGGTTTATGCAGACATTCTTTCGACATTCTTTCGACATCTCTATATTTCAACATCTCTTGGGCCATAGCTCTGTTGGATCCACATCATGGAAGGATGTTTGTTCAATGGGTCGAGAGGTAAATCAAAATTGTTCTCTACAATACTTCCCTCCTTCTGTTGACAGTAATGGTATTCAATATGCTTCTATTTCGAGATCTGAGATTCTTCTCAATGTTGATAAATGGAATAACACTTTGATTGGTTATGTTCTTGGGGACAAACCGTTCTATTCTCATCTAAAAGGTTGTGTTGGTCGTCTATGGAAACTGACATGTTCTCTGGATATATATTCTCGTGAAAATGGTTTCTTTTTCTTTAAATTTGGCAGCAATGAAGAATTAAACAAAGTTCTGAATGGTGGACCTTGGTTGTTTGATGGTAGGTTAATAATTTAAAAAAAATGGTCTGAGAACATTGATTTAGAGAGGAAGCTACTTACCTCAGTTCCAGTTTGGATTAGACTCCCTTCGTTACATCTCAAACTTTGGTCCAATAATATTATTGGACGAATTGCTAGCCTTGTGGGTAACCCTCTTTATATAGATCAAGCAACAGCAACGGGTGAAAGATTAGCCTTTGCCAGATGTTTTGTGGAAATCTCATCAAAAGCTAAACTTCCAAAATCTGTAAGGTTGGATTTGGGAAATGGAGAATGGTTAGAAACTACAGTGGAGTATGAATGGATACCACCTAAGTGTAGCAAATGCCAAAATTTTGGTCATGTAGAGTATCAATGTCCGGTTGTACTAGTTGATAAATGGATTCCTAAAACATCTACAAACGGAGCTGATAACATAAATTCTGGGTCTACTGCTGCATTAGTCAACATATATGACAAGAAAAATGAAGAATCAGAACTTATTGATACTTGCTCAGGTAAATCTGTTTCTACTGGGGATAAAGTTAATGATAATCAATTACATGAGATTGTTTCTACAAATGAGAGACATATAAATGTTGATACTTATATGTCTGGGAGAATAATAAATGAAGATTCTACTGTTAATGATATTATTTATGAAGATGATACTATTAATGATGTTATAACCAACTCTGAGGTTTATTTGAAGCATGACTTGGGGAATCAAGATATTGCAGTACAAGCTATCAACAAAGGTCCAAATGCTAAGGAGCTATCTATGCAAGGAAATTACAAAGATAAACCAGATTCAACGAATATAGAGCCTCAGACTATGAAGGATGATGCTGCAAACTCAGGATCCTCTGAATTAGAAAAAACAGGTGACCCACCAGTTTTTTCTGTTCCAGTCACTGTTAGTAATCAATCTGATCAGGCCAAATATAATATAGCATTTATTGATACTATGCAAACTGATGGGGGAAAAGAAAATGAGATAGATATAGATTTCCCTATTGCCATTGATAATCCAGACTGGTTAAATGAAAAAAGTCAACTGCTTATGAAAAAAAATCCCAGTTTAAAACTAATAAAGATACTTCTTTAGGCCCAAAGAGGGTAACCAGGGCTACCTCAGCTAATATCTCATGACCATGTTATTTTGGAATGTTAGAGGCATGAACAAAGTAAGTAGGAGAAGGGATATTAAAAGACATATTCATTCTTTGAAGCCAAGTGTGGTTGGATTGTTAGAGACCAAAGTTAAGTCATCAAAATCCCACAGAATCACCAATTGCATTCCTACTCTATGGTCATATTGCAACAATTATATTGCTTCTAATAGAGGAAGAATATGGGTGGCATGGGATGCATATATCTGGAGGGGAGATGTAATATCTGTCACTTTGCAACAAATCACAATTAAACTTCATAACAAGGGAGGTTTCACTTTAATCTTGAGTGTCATCTATGGTGAGAACTCAGAAACAACTAGATCATCATTATGGACCGATATTAGTGATATATATAATCAATATCACACTATGCCATGGTTGTTAGTGGGAGATTTTAATGTTTGTAGATTCTCTTCTAAAAAAATTGGTGGTTCTCAACTGACGGTTAAGAAGCTTCAGGAGTTTAATGATTGTATACAACTCTGTGGCCTTTCTGATATCAAAAGTACTGGTTGAACCTGGACATGGTGTAGGCGTCGAAAATTGCCGATAGGTCCCCGAACATAGCTCGGTGT
>BQKN01000845.1:162215-195962 GCA_022839385.1 Asparagus kiusianus
AAAAAAAGAGAACATCAATGAAAACAGCAACTTTTACCGGAAACACATGGCACAATAAACAACAGGGCATACACAGAATCTATGGTAAACTAGACAGAGCTCTGGGAAATTCTAAGCTGATTGATCTGTTTCCTCAAGTTTTTACAGAGTATAAAAATACATCATCAAGTGATCATACCCCAGCTCTTATCCATCTTCAACCAAATATAAATTCTGAGCCTAAGCCTTTCAAATTTTTTAACTATTGGATGCAATGTCAAGGTTTTGCTGATGTCATCAAAAATGTTTGGGGAATACAATTTACAGGTTCTCCTATGTTTATATTGGTGTCTAAGCTAAAAGAACTTAAATCAGCTCTGAAACTCTGGACTAAGCTTTCTCCTGTATCCACTATAGCAAATATTATGAGATTATCAAAGCAACTAGATTCTATTTAAAAAGAGTTAAATAAGGATATGGACAATGAGGGTTTACAGGATACAGAATCTGCACTATGTTATGAGCTTGATGGCTGGCTCGGTAAAGAAGAGGAGGAGATGAGGCAAAAAAGTAGACATCTATGGCTTCAGCAAGGGGATAGAAACAATCGTTTCTTTTATAATGCTATCAAACATAGGAATTCTACAAATAATATCAGATATCTGATTGGCAAAGATGGTTCTCAAATTTCTTCTGCTGACCAAATTAAACTCATTGCTCCTGCTTTCTATGAAGATCTATTCAATCAAACATCCTATTGGAATGTATTTCCCAAGTTAACAGTGAAGAGAATTCTCACAGATGCAGCAAAACAATGGTTAGTTAAGGAAGTCAATTATAAGGAAATTAAGAATGCCCTTTTCCAAATGCATCCAGATAAGGCACCAGGTCCTGACGGCTACAATGCTTATTTTTATCAACAATATTGGGACATTATTAAGGGGGATGTTGTCTTGGCAGTAAAATCCTTCTTCTCATCAGGTAAGATGCTCAAACAGATTAATCATACTTTCCTCACACTTGTACCAAAATCAAAAGAAGCCACTTCCATTCATGAGTATAGACCAATTTCCTGTTGCAATGTTTTTTATAAACTTATTACTAAGATCCTAAGCAATAGGCTCAAATTGGTGGTGGGTGAATTGATTTCTAAGAATCAACATGCTTTTCTCAAAGGGAGACAGATAGGTGAATGTTCATTGCTGGCTCATGAATTGCTTAGAGATTTCAATAAGAAGCATGGAAAAAGAGCATGTATGAAAATTGATTTGCACAAGGCTTTTGATAGTATCAACAGAGAATTTGTTTACTATATCATGAATTGCATGGGTTTTCCAGTTAAATGGATCGAATGGATTAAAGAATGCCTTTCAACACCTTCTTTTTCCGTCCTTTTAAATGGCTCCTCCTCAGGTTTTTTTCAAAGTAATCAGGGTATAAGACAGGGAGATCCTCTATCTCCATATATCTTTGTTTTAGTTATGGAATTTTGGTCAATTGGCATGGAACTAGCTACTATTTCAAGGAATATTCAAAATTTCCAAAAGCATCAGGATCTTCAAGTCTCTCATATATTATTTGCTGATGATATGTTGGTTTTTTGTAGAGCAAATAAAAAGTCTTTTGAAGGTATCAACAATTTGCTGTACTCTATGGAATTGAATACTGGACTGAAAATAAATAGGAGCAAGAGTAAAATATTCTTCAGTAAAGGGTGCAAAAATAAATATGAATTGAGCTCTATTGTGGGAATTTCAAGAGGAAATCTGCCTATGAAATACTTGGGCTTACCTTTATCAGTTACCTATCCAAAAGCGAAAGATTTTCTCCCTCTAGTTGACAAAATCAGAAATAGGATTAAGGGATGGATGACAGCCTCCTTATCATTTGCAGGAAGATTAGAACTAATAAAATCAATCCTATTTAGTACCTCTGCTTACTGGTATTTGGTCTATAACTTTCCTCAATCTACTGTGAAAAGCTTGGAATCTATTTTTGCAAATTTCCTGTGGATAGGAAAGCTTCATGCTATTAATTGGAAGGAGGTTTGTCGGCCAAAAAAGAAGGAGGATTTGGACTGAGAAAAGTTGATGATTTATGTCAAGCTGCGGCATTAAAGCTGATATGGAGACTCCTTACTTCAAATACACTTTGGGCAAACTGGATTCATACCAGATATATTAAAGGAGGTAATTTTTGGGAAGCTACATCTACTATAATGGACTCCGGAACTTGGAAGCATTTATCAAATACAAAAGAAAAAGCTCTGGACTGCATTAGGAAATCTATCGGAAATGGTGAAACAACTTCCATTTGGTATGATCCATGGATTCAGGAAGGTAGAATTGTTGATCTGTTACATTCTCTCTCCCCACAACAAACAGGAACTGGCAATTGGACTGTATCACGCCTTATACATAACTCCCAATGGAATGTTATACTTCTATGCCTTTTTCCTCTGCTGCCTTCTATTGCTAACATCTCAATTATAGGTCAGAAGGATAGCTGGAAATGGCTACCAACTGGTAATGGAGTGTTTTCTTTTTATTCAGCTTGGAATCACATACGAAGCTCTGGAGCTGTATTTGAACTTTACAATGTGGTATGGTTTCCTTCTTCAAACCCAAGGATGTCTTATTGCTTGCTCAAAGCTCTATATAACAGATTACCAACAAGAGACAGGCTGACTAAATTTGGGATTTCATCTTCTGATGTCTGTGTACTTTGTAATCTAGCGAAGGAATCTAGAGACCACCTTTATTTCCAATGCCCTTACTCAGTTTTTATATGGAAACTGTGCAAGCTAAAGCTGCAGATGAATGACACTAATAACAAGGACCTGAACACAGAAGCTCAAAACATCCAACGCAATTTCAAGTTGAAAGATAAATCTTATATACTGTCAAGATTAGCTCTGAATTCAACGGTCTGGCATGTTTGGCAGGAAAGGAATAGAAGGATTTTTCATAATCAAAAGATGCACAAGATTATGGTATTCAGGAGAATATATGAAGACATAAATATTTTGCTTAGAACATGCAATTGGAATCCAGATCGCTGAGAACGTGCAATTGGAATCGAGATTCACTGCATTGAATCCAGATTCACTGCATTGAATCCAGATTCACTACAACGAAAGCTTGGATGATTATGATGGTTTTTAGTGAATCCATAAGTTTCTTATTCTTTTTGTTTTTTATTTTTGCAGATTTGCTATTGTTTGATAACAAGTTTCAGTTCACTGAATCTGGATTCACTCCAGCGAAAGCTTGGATGGGAGGAGCTCGGATCTGGGTTGTTTGAAGGTGGCGAAGGAGATGGAGAGGAGGTTGACGGCGTCGGGTCTGAGGGAGCGGCTTCGGTTCGTCAGAGCGGCTTCGGTTCGTCGGAGGGAGCTCAGGGGCAGTGGAGTTAGAGGAGCTCGGTGAGGAGTTAGTGGTGTTTGTGGTGGTGAGAGAGAGGAAGAGAGAGGGGGCTGGTTCAAGCTTTTGGGAAATGGAGGAGAGAGAGAGAGAGAGGAGAACGTGAGAGGAAATCATTAATGTGATTTTGGAGAGAGAGAGAGAGAGAGAGAGAGAGAGAGAGAGAGTTGCATGGGAAAATGGAGAACTATGTAATGAATTGTTCCAATTTTACCCTTTTCACATTAATGATGTGTATTAAATTTGTCTATATTTACAATTCTGCCATAAAAATGTAGGCCATTGGATTAGATAGATTAGAGGGTTAGGATTGGTTTTTAGTTCTCTAGGTTTTTATTAGAACCTCTCCCTATATATATATATATATATACATACATACATATATATACAAGTTTTAGTTTATGGTTTTCTAGTATAAATATGAAAAAATTGAATAAACTTAGAAAATACATTCTTGTTTTATGTTTATATGCTTATATATGATTTTATCAATGTCAAGTTTATATAGTTCTATGAAATCATGTTTATTGTTTTAATAGTTTGCAAAACATGCATTTTTGTAAAAAAAATTGAGTTATTTATTTATGGACTTAACAATCTTAATATACATATTTTATTAAGTTTATATAATCATTTTACAAAGTTTCAAAACTTGGTTTATGTAAAAACATCACATTTCAAGTATATTAAGTTTACATGTTTTAGACATTTTTGTAAAATAACAAGTTTTCACAAATGTGAAGTGCAATTCTAAAAATTCTTTTTGTAACATGTTCATTTACATGTTTACAATCTTTTCCCAAAGTTTTATATTTTTTAGAATTTATTTGCTATTTTTAAAGGCACTTTAAAAATTAGATTTTCTATTCAAAACAAGATGATATTATGTTATCAGTCGACTGATGCAAGTGTTCAGTCTAGTGAAGAAATCGCCTCGAATTGTAAAAAGTTTTTATTTTTTATTGAGTCGATGATTAGTCGACTGATAAGGTCTTCATTCGACTGACGAGGTCTTGAGTCGACTGATGTGCTGTGAGCTACCTGTAATGGTCAGCTCATCAGTCGACTGATTCATCCCGTCAGTCGACTGATGGCCTATAGCGGCTATATTTCTAGTTTTCATTATTTTGTCTTTTGCTTGGTTTTTCTTGGTTTTGGGGTTTTATTTCTTCATCCTATATATACCCCTTGCCATCTAACATTCTGAGGCAATAAGAGAGTTTTTAAACAAGTTTAAAGGGTGTTTAAGTTTTGTTTAGTTTTGTTTCAAGTTTTGATTTTGTGAAGAAAGTTTCACAAGAGCAAGAAGAGATCATCCATTTCTTATTTGGGCTTCAACTTCATCTGTCCTACTCTTGTTATATAGAGAAGTTTTTCTTAAACTCAATTCTAGCAATTTGTATGTTTGATCTTAATTTCCATAAGCTAGATTTTAATTGAGTTTATTTTTGTTTTATCTCTTTGTTACACACACCCACATTGAGATTTTAGTATTTTCATACATAGTATATTTAGGGTTGTGAGATTGTAATATAGAGTTGGGCTTAAGTGAGTTCTCACCTTTTTTAGAGAATGTTCATTTGGTGTTGAGCTAATTTGTGAGGTAACATTGTATTGCACAAGTACACTAAGAGGAGTGTAGAGGTGAGAGACGTGGTCGGTCCCAAGAGGAGTGACGTTGGTGGTAAAGCCTAGTGAGAGGTAGTAATTCCGAGCACTTTAGGGAGACACGTGAGAGGCTAACACTTGAGGTGGTTGTTGTGTAGCTACATTATGAGTGATTGTGAACATTGATCGGTGAGCGTTAAAACCGATATTGTGTGGTGTAAACATTTTTGGGTGAGTGTTGAAAACCCGGTGTGATAGTGAATTTCTCCGCAGGAGTGGAGAGCAAAGATGTAGGATGGAAGGTCCGAACTCCATGATCATATCGTGTGTTTGAGTTTTGCCTTGGTGTATTATTTGTGCTCATTGCTTATCTCATTCTATTTGCCATTGTCTATTGCTCATTGTTTATATTGCTAACTATCAAATTTACATTTTGTGTTTATTTCACCCTTAGTTTATTTATCCTTGCATATATTTATTAGAATATCATTCTTTCTAGGATATATTTCTTAATTAGTTTTTATTAGCATTAAATCGGATTAGATTAGGATAAACCTTATTCACCCCCCCCCCCCCTCGACCTCTACGGTTCTTTCCTAGTGGCATTAGGGTCTAACAGCCGCATCTTTTGGATAGAGAACACCAAAGAGAGGCCCTCCTTCTCGATCATTTGATATTGAGATTCGGCACCTACCAAAGTCTGACAAAGGTAATATATTACCTGCTCGTGACCGTTATTATCATCTTGTGCGAGTAAAGCACTTAACGAGTGGTTCGTCACCTTGTTATAAATCAAGAACGGTTTTCCTGACTTTAGTGCAATGAGAACAGGAGGATTTGACAGATATGCTTTGATATCCTCGAATGCCTTCTGACAAGCATCATCCCAAATGAACAACACGCCCTTCTTCGTGAGCTTAGAGAATGGTTGACATTTCCCGAAGAGCTTTGAGATGAACCACAGGATGTAAGCTAGCCGCGCTTGCAATCCTCTAAGTTCTTTGAGGTTCCTCGGGGTTTGTAACTCATGTATCACCTTCACTTTATTCGGATCAATATGGATACCCTTTGTGGTGTTAACAAATTCGAGGAATTTACCACTGGACATCCCCAGGAAGGACTTGGTACGTTTTATTATCAATTGGTGACACCGCATGAGATCGAACATCATCCTCAAGTCTTTAATGTAGTCATCTTTGTTGTGACTTTTCACGACCAAATCATCTACATAGCATTCGACAGTCTTCCGAAGGTGTTCCTGGAAAATCTTCATTATTGCCCGTTGGTATGTGGCGCATGCATTCTTCAAGCCGAATGGTATGACTTGTTAGACCTTAGAGGGGGGGTGATTAGGGTCTAATGCTAATCTAATCCGATTATATGCCAATTAAAAATTACTTAACAAATATATTCTTGTAAGATAGATATACGAGAGATATAAGCAAGAATAAGCAATATGAACAATGAGATATATCCTATATGATAGAAATATATGCAAGGATATATAAATAACACAAGGGTAAACAATCTAAACAAGATAGTGGATGATATAGAAATGAGAAATGCACAATGGCGATATAAGATATGAACATAAATATGAATGAACGCCAAAGCACACTCAAACAAGCAATATGATCACGGAGTTCGGACCTTCCGTCCTACGTCTTCGCTCCCCACTCCTGAGGAGAAATCCACTATCACAATCCGGTTTGGAAACCGGAACTTCTACATACTCGGTTTACAAGTTCACCGAAAACTCTCACACAACAAACACTATGCAATCACACTCTACACCCACATAAGTGTTGGACCTAGCCGTGTCTCCCTCAAGTGCTCGGTTACAACCTCTCCCTAGGTTCGTCAACTAACGCCACTCCTCTTGGAATGATCCCCAACTCTCACCACACACTCCTCACTCGGTGTACAAGTGTATTACAAAGTGAATCTCACAATAAGCACAATATAACAAATGATTATTCTCTCTAACAATGTGAGAACTCAATTAAGCACAACTCAATGTTACAAACTCTCACAACCCTAATATACTATGTATGCAAATACAATAAGCTCAAATGGGTGTGTGTAACAATGAGATAAAATCAAATCTAAACTCAATATAAAACTAGCTTTAATAGAAATGATAATTAGCAAATAATTAATAAATAAAAGCTATAGTAGAGTTTAGAAAACTTCTCAATAGATCAAGATAGAGAGATGGAGATTTGAGGCCCAAACAAGAAGATAATCTCCTCCACTTGTGAAAGCTAAAACAGCTTTAAACCAAACCCTTAAACAAGCTTATAACAAGCTTAAACTCTTTTTAAAACCCTTGTTTAAAAACTTCTTAGATTACTTGAGAACTGAGATCAAAGAGGGTATTTATAGCCTCCAAAACCTCAGCTAAAAACCCCAAGCAAATGACAAAAAACAGCCCTAGAAAATCAGCTTAGAAAATAGCCGTTGGGAACCAACGGTCACATTGGCGGTCGACCGGAAATTCTCGCGGTCGACCGCGAACTAGGTTCCAAACAGAGAAAACGCGTAGAGACTTCTTCAGTCGACCGGTGCGGTCGACCGATGGAAATTTTGAGCTCTCGGTCGACCGATGCGGTCGACTGACAAACTCTCTGCTGCCCACTGACGAATGAACATAGGTGCTGTCAACTGGTACGGTCGACCGACAACTGATACATGAAAATCTGATTTTGAAAACTGTTTTTCTGATTTAAAAACCCTGTTTAAAAATATCAAATAAATTCTAAAAAATATAAAACTTTGGGGAATGATTGTAGACATGATAATAAACATGCTACATTGACTGGTTTCTAAAAAGGACTTCCCAAATAAAAAATATCATCATTTTATAAAATAGTCCAAAACACGAAAATGTAAGCATATGAATTTTTAACATTTTGGCTAAACCATGTTTTGAAACTTTGCACAATGATTTTGTAGACTTAATAAAATATGTATATGATTTTTATTAAGTCCATAAACTGAGAAAATAATATTTTCACAAATACAATAGAAAATGAAACCATTTTTCTTTCATAAATACTCATATGTTTCATATCTAAGTAGTTAAACAAATCACAATGATAAATATGAAATATGTAATTTCATATTTATAAACATGAAAACCAAAACTTGTGTTGTATATATATGTGACTACATATATATACAAGGAAACCAATAAAATGTGTGTGTATAGAAAATTGAGCTTAACGTACTTAACACACATAATATAAATCCTAAACTATATTACCCAAGCTTGATCTTGATCTTCAATGTAGCTCAACTTGGTACACATGTGGATGAAGCTTGAACTTGATCTTTAACTTTGAATTGTAAGGCTTCAACCCGACATTCCGCCAACCTCCTTTGGATATGATCGTTGAAGCGCAATCCATCCAACCTCCAACAACGTTGTTTGTCTACAATGAATAGATAACATAAGCACTAGACAAACAACATTAGTTATAAATTGTTTGTTAATCATCATCAAAACAAGAAGGCCAACATGACTGTGTAGCAGAAAACATCGAGGGGCGTTCTGAACGTGGTATGCTTTTTGTCATCCGAGTACATCTTAATTTGATGGTAACCTGAGAATCCATTAATGAAAGATATTTTCTCAAACCCGCACATGTTTTCAATGATTACATCCATGATCGGAAGGGGGAAATCGTCCTTTGGGTAAGCGGTGTTTAGGTCTCTGAAGTCGATGCAAATCCTAATTTTTTTCGTTCTTTTTAAGGACCGATTCAATATTTGCTAGCCAGTCAGGATGTTACTCTTCCGTGATAAAACTCGAGTCAATCAGTTTTTTAACTTCAGACTCGATTACTTTCATAATTTGTGGACGAAACCATCTTTGTTGTTGCTTGACAGGTTTGGCATCCGGTTTGATATTGAGGTGATGCATCACCACGTTTGGATCAAGTCCTAGCATGTCTTTGTAATTCTAGGCAAAAACATTGATATATTCCCTGATGAGGGCAATCAACTCTTACTTCTCGTCTGGTGGAAGGCTATTACTGATGAATATGGGATTCGGATTTGCTTCATCGCCCATGTTTACCTGGACCACTTTGTCTTCGGTTGGAGGTTTTGTTTGTTTGAATCTATCACCATATTGGATATTCAGTTGATGGATCCAAGGATCTTCCTAAGTTGGAAATTGATCATCTTCCTCAAATATGATGGGATCGACCGTAGCCATATTCAACATCATCCCTTTGAACATTTCTCCAAGGCTGACGTCAGAGTCCTAGTCTAAAGAATCAGATGAGTATCTGTCCTTATTCGTTAATCGATCGATGACTTGCCAGCAACATTCGTCATTAGATTAAGAGACATAGCCTAGACCCCTTTTATAGTCATAATAATTGTCGGGCTTTCCCTTGGGTATATAGGCCGGGTGAGGTGGGATTCGAGGACCTTGACCAAAGCAAAGACATTCTTCAAGTGTGAAGGTGTATCCCCATTTCTTCATGAAATTTTGTGCTTGTTGACAGTATTTGAATAAGTGAGGACTGAGTCTCTCATCATCACTATCTCCCTTTGAGAATGGATTTGATGGTGGAGATATCTCCTCTTTGTCGAAAATTAACTCCTTTTCACCCCCTGCCTTGGCGGGAAGGACGAGAGTTATTCTAAATGAGTCTTGGATATGCTTCTTCGTCATACAAGTCGACCGAAGCAACATATGTATATCAGGGTTATCATACAACGCTTACATTACAACATCAAGATAAGGCGAATACTCTAAATCGTTATTTGTTGCTTCTTCGGCAAGTTGCCAATTACAGCTTCCATCTGACGATTCACCATCGTCAAGATTAATTACAATAGGTACAATGTCGTTTAGCATAAAACGTCTATTATAATCAAGCCAGCTTTGGTATTAGCTTCTTCTCCGCTGTCCGTGTCTTGAGCCTATGATTCAGTATCGAATTCAGCACTATATAGAAGGAAGTCAGTAAAATAGTTTTCCAATCTCTTGAACGGTTGCTTATCTGCGACCACCGTATTGACCTCATTATTCGTGTCCACATATTTCAGACATTGATGGAGAGTGGAAGGAACTATAACATTACCATGGATCTAGGGTCGACCCAATAGAAAGTTATAGGAGGTCTCTGCATCGATCACATAGCACGTGACCTCGGACCTTAAATCTCTAAGTTGGCACTTCACCCGGATTTTACCTAGTAGCCTAGATCCACTGGTGTTGAATCCGTAGATAACAGTACCTATGAAAGCCAGCTTACTAGCGGGAATTTTGAGATTATACATCAATCAGAGTGGCATGATGCTGACCGTGGAACTCGGATCAACATGGATCCGGTTGACAACGCTGGAGCCAATGTATCCGGTGAAATACAAAGGCATGTCATGCTTTGAGTTCCTTATTTGTATGTCATCTTTGGTGAACGTGATGCAAGGGAACTGTTTGGCCGCGAGGTTGTAGTGTTGAACTGACGTTTTCGGTTCGTCGGGTGCTGACTTGATCTGCAAGAGGAATACATCAAAATGAGCTAAGGATTCTTGTAGAGCCTTCCTAGGGTCTTTGGAAAGACGCAACAACTCGTATAAAGTTATTCTTGATGGGATGTTAGCCAGTTGGATCATAACATCAGAGTGGTATGGCGCATTCGAACTCCCCAGTTTATCTCTTCTAATCAGACGATTGAAACGAGATTGCTTTGGGTTCTGGACCTCTTGGTGTTGGGTGATAATCACATTTTATTATAATTTTGTACCCTCATTATCTATTTTATATGAAATATACAACTAATAATTATTTTTATCTTTTAATTATAGGTTAATGAAGAATAAATCTCAAACTCCCATCTCTCAACAAAAACCCATTGATTAAATAAAGAAATGAAGCAAAGAATCCCATTAGAAAATTAATTTCCAAATTATCCAAAAGCCCAAGCTAAGAAGAAGAATTAAAGCCCAAGAAAAAGCCCAAAGCCAAAACCAAAACAAATCAAGAATTATCCAAAAACCCAAGTTGTCAAAAGCCCAACACAAGGAGGAAGCTCGGACAGATTTTGGAGTGGGTGGGACATCGATGCCAGCATCGATGCCCGTATCGATGCCAGCATCGATACGACGTACAGTCAGTTACAAAGCTATGGCTAAAAATTGATGTTTTTGGATAAGATTTCAATCCAATGGCTCTCATTCACTGATGTTTACTATAAATAGGGGTAGAGAGTGAGGGGTTAGAGGGGTGAAAATTTTTATAACTCCTTTTAGAGAGGAGGGCTACTCTTAATTGAGAAGGCCTTCCAAATTTGTAACTTTTCATTATAATTAATAATAATAATTTTTTTACCACTTTAAATATTTTTTCTCTTTGTTGGATGATGAAGATGAAGATGAAGAATTATTTAGAGGTTTGCATTTCTTTTATTTTTTTCTTTTATTTCTTTTTTATTGCTTATTAGTTTAGATTTATTTCTATGCTTATAATTAGATTTTATTTTCTTGTTAAATAGCCAAGATCTAGAACCATCTTGCATTAGATTTATTTCATGCTTATAGATTAGATTTATTTCATGCTTATAGAGTAGATTTATTTTCTTGTATTTAATTCTTGCAATTTATTTTGTAGTTTAGATTTTGTAATTTATTTTGTAGTTAGATTTTAATTTTTTGCACTATTCACCTTGAGGCCAGAACCCTCTTGGGTTTAGTTTTTCTTTTTGTTTATTTTTATTTTGTTTAATTCGCTTTTAGGCTAGAACCCTCTAGGGAATCATCCTTTTCTAAAGAAGTGGGTTCAATTTTAAATCACCCATATCTATAATTGAATCCACCATCTTTAATTTCTTGTATTTTCTTTTATTCTTGAATTTTATTTTTTTATTCTTGATTTTCATTTGTTTCTCGATTTTATTCATTCTTGCCTTATTGATCACATTCATTCTTTGTCACATCCACTCTCACTTACATTTTGCGCCTATTTACGCACCATTTTCACTCTCGTAATCTCTTCATAATCACATTCACTCATCACTCCTATTTGTCACGCACACAACATAAGAACTGATTTTATATTTTCTCCTACAAAACACCTTCCTCGTGGATCGATATGTTTATACTATAACTTTACACGGTTGTACACTTGCAACATTTTTTAGTACATGTTTATGCCGCATCAAGTTTTTAGCGCCGTTGCCGGGGAAGGTGCTTAAGTAGGTTTTAACTATTTTGGTTCTTTAACTTATGTGTTTATTGTGAAGGAAACGCTTGGAGCTTGAAGAAAGCGGATTGGAGAACTAGGATTTGAAAATTTGCTTTCGGGTAAGTCTACTTTCTTGCGTTTTCAATTCCACCCTTTTTAGTTAGCTTCACAATTAGAGACAATTAGGATTTAAAAAAAAAATTGTTGACCATAATAAAATCCATCTTTCACTTGGACATTAACTAATAAGATAATAAACTCAAACAATGTTCCCCCTTCTCATAGTTATTTGATTGTTAACCCTAATAAAAAAATAAAATATTTTCTTTTTATCATCCTTTTTAGTCGCTTTTAATTTTTAAGGTTGCATTTCATATAGTGTAGGAATTCACCAAAGTGATTGTAGCACTTGATTTGGCACATACTTAAAATATTGTTAAGGGCAAAACCCCTAATCAATATAAGGTAAGGGATTTCATCACCCTTTCCTTAGCCCACAAATCACTAGTTCCTCACTTCACAAACCTAAGCCTTCTAAAACTCATTAGACGTTGGCCCCTAAGGATTCGAGCTCAATAAGGAACAAAAAATCCTTAAGTGAACCGGTTTAAGTTTTCTTAGATTAGTTGATGTCTAAGGTAAGGTTTAGGGGTTGCGTAAAGCGTTCCGCAAGTAAAGAGGTACTTAATTGATCTTTGATCACCCTCTAGTACTATCCTTACCTGACTAACTACCTGGGTAAAACTTTAATCTTTCCACTGTAGGAGTTTTTGGTTAGGAGCTAGTCTAGTGAGTTAGGCTAAACCCTAGAATTAGAGTGATTGAAAAGTGATTGCTTTGATTTGTTTTAGTTAGGATTTTTCTTTATCCTTTTCTTCTCATAAAAAAAACTACTTTTTTCTTTCTTTATAAAAAAAATAAAGAAATAGTTTTGGTGTATGCAACAATGGATTAGGGATAATACAAGTCGATTAATTCGCTTTGAACCAATCATAGAAATGGAGCATCCTAATCCACCCGTTCTTCATGATATGTGCTATCCCATTAGGAATGCAATCCCCTCTTGTATTAGGCTCCCCGAAATAAATGAAATAAATTTTGAGCTTAGACCGTATTACATAAACATGCTTCCCAAATTCCTTAGAAATGAAACAGAAGATGCATATATTTTTATCTGGGAATTTGAGGAAGTGTGTATTATGATTAAAATGAGAGAATTAACAGAAGATGCGATCAAACTCAGATTTATTCCATTTGCTCTTAAGGACAAAGCAAAAAAATGGCTGTATAGCTTACCCGTAAATTCCATCACTACGTGGGAGGAATTTATCACCATTTTTCTTAAGAAATTTTTTCCTATCCATAAAACGGTGAAGCTAAGAAACAGTATCATGAATTTTAAAATTATCTCAGGAGAACCCTTTTGGAAGTATTTTGACCGATTTAAAGATCTTCTCATCCAATGTCCTCATCACGGTTTAGAAAAATAGCGATTGTGCCAAATAATTTATGAAGGATTAGATTATTCTGCAAAAACTTCCTTAGAATCAATATGCCATGGGGATTTCATGAGGAAAACGCTGATGAAGCTTGGGAGTTTTTAGAGAGTCTTTCTAAAAAATCATGCAATGGGAACACTGTGATGACCGAGTGTCATCAGTTCCCTAACCCAAATCCAGTGGTATTTCCTTAGAGTCGAACATTACATCTGAAGCTAGGATGGCCACAATCATGCGTAGGTTAGAAGCTTTAGAAATCAAAGTAAGAGCCCCGGCTCAAATCAATCAAGTTTCGGCCTTAGTATGTCATAACTGTTTGTCACCATCTCATATTTCAGAAGAATGTCCTCTCTTAAGAAATAATCAGCTATTAGGATAGGTCAACGCTGCATTTCAGCGTTCTGCAAATGATCAATTCTCTCCAACCTATAATCCAGGTTGGAGATATCATCCTAATGTTGCATGGAATCAAGGAAATTCTCCCGTAACTCAAAACTTTACACCCACTTCGACCCAACATTTTCCTAGGGGAAACACAGTTCCTTTCAATTCTCATCCACAATATCAACAACCCAATCTGCTGTATCAAAATCAGTCTCCTCTTCATCAAGCTATAATTTAGACTCCTCACAATCCAGATCAGGATAAACGTCTTAATATTTTGGAAAGGGGTTTGGAAATCATAATTAAGGCCTCAACTCAAACCACGAATATGTTGACTCAAACGTCCAACACTCTGAATTTCTTTATGCAATCAACCAGACAAATGCTCAACACCAACACTCAAGCTATAGCTAGATTAGAATCCCAGCTTGGTCAACTAGCTAGTGCCGTGAGTGAAAGAGAGAAAGAAAAATTTCCGAGTCAACCTGTGGTCAACACTAAGGACACAGGATGCAGTTCATCCTATAAAGCTCAAGTGAATGCAATCCATTCACTTCAGTTAGGTATATAGGTCGATAATCAAGTGAGAACTCTCCCAAGGCAAACTTTTGATCCAGTACAAATTCCTTCTCCTTCTCCTTCTGATGAATCTATTCAACAATCACCCTCCTCAGATGACCAAGAACCTGAACCGGAACCTGAGCCTGCTTTTGATAGGTTTAGACCAGTTGCTCCTTTTTTAGATAGACTCAGGCTTAGGAAATACTCTCCTTAAGAGGAGAAGATCCTAGAAACATTCAAGCAGGTTAAGGTCAATATTCCTCTCTTAGATGTAATTGAACAAATTCCATCTTATGCTAAAATTTGAAAAGAATTATGCACTAAGAAGAGGAGAATAAATGTTCCAAAGAAAGTCTTTTTAGGTGCCAATATCATGAAAATGCTATCAAATCCCATACCTTTGAAACGTAAAGATTCAGGTTCCCCCATCATTTCATGTATCATTGGTAATACTTGCATTGATAAAGCGATTTTAGACTTAGGGGCCAGTGTCAATTTGCTTCCATATTCAGTCTACCAGCAATTGGGTCTAGGTGTACTGAACCCAACCAAATGCACCTTACAGTTGGCTGATAGATCTATTAAGGTCCCTCTGGGTGAGTTAGAGGATGTTCTGATTAAGGTTGGAGATTTTATTTTTCCAGTAGATTTTGTAGTCTTGGAAACACAGCTTGTTTCCAATCCCAAAGGACAGACACCTGCCATCTTAGGATGACCTTTCTTAGCCACTTCTAATGTTCTCATCAACTGTAAAACTGGTAAAATGAAGCTATCCTTTAGAAATTTGACTGCTGATCTTAATATTTTTAATTCAGGGGACCAGCCAAATAATCAGCCTCTAGAAATAAATTACATTCAGATAAGATCAGAAGAAGAAGAAGAAGAAGAAGAAGAAGAAGAAGAAGAAGAGTCTGATTTAAGTTTTGAGGAAATTTTTGATGAAGAGTTAGAATTTTTAGAAGAAGCAGATCAGGTCCTTAAGATTAATGAAACTATTTTAAACATGTGCTGCTTTGAATTAAATTTTGAAGAACTCTTTCTTGATGAACTTAGATTCTTGGAGAATAATCAACAACCAAAATTTTAGAACTCTACAGAAGAATTGGTTGTTAGAAAACAAAACTTCATAGTACAAGAGTCTGAGTTCATTAAGAAATACAAAATGCATGACACTAATAATACCTACCTTACTTTGTTGCAAGAATTATTGAACACCCCGAAATGCTTGGAATTTCACATTATTGATTATATCATTCTGAATTTATTTAAAATCCGGGGAAGAATTTTCAATAATAAGGTAGGATTCAATGTAGAATACGAGCTCTTCGTGTTGAACACTTCATTCTACATTATTTGTTTTGTTTATTTCAGAATAATAAAAAGAATTTATTCTTCTCTCATTCGAGAGTTTCTTATTCAGTTGAAAAAAAAGAGAAAAAAAGAAAAAAAAGAAAAAAAATGGAAAAAAAGAAGAGAATAATAAATTTTTGATTCTATCCTCCACAGACCAAAAGGTAATTGTAGATTTTTATCAGCTGATCAAATATAAGTACTTCACTTCTTATCTGCTTTACTTTGTGCATCATAGAGTTTGCATTGAGATAGTTAATTTTTCTCTTTGTTTTACATCTTTTGTTGCATTTTTGTCATTTTTTTCCTTTTCTAAAAAATTATAAAAATATCATCACTTGCCAAATTGATAGAGTTATGTAATAATTGATTTACTTGATAAATTTTAAATTCTCTAATCTGTTATTTACTCAAGTTTACCTTTTATGATAACTCTAAATAAAGTTCTTAAGAAATGATTTTCAAAGTAGTATACTTTACTTAAGCCTTAACTTAGATTTTTATTTAAAATAATAGAATACATGCTTAGCTTAGAGTTAAAAATAAATTTTCAAAGTGGCTTGACTTATATATTTTTTCAGAATATATACACATATACATATAAAAAAAATATTTGCAAAAAGAAGAGTGCGAAAAATGGGCACAAAAAAAAACTCTTAAATTCAAGGTGATTCTATCTTATAAAGCCTAAGCTGATCGAGTAACTAAGCCCAAGGAGTATTTCCATACTTAATGACCTAAGCCCAATTGGCCCAAAACTCGTTAAATGGTCGCTTAGAAAGCCCGTTAAAGTAGAAAAAAATCACCAAGGAAGAAAGAGTTAAAAATAATAAAATAAAAATCAAAATACTAATAAATGTTTTATACATAGTTATGTTTGTATATATGGTCTTGGAAAATATTTTAGATCAAGTAACTTGAATATTATTTTAAACAAAGAGTTAGCATGTTCTTTTCAAAACTTTTAAATTAAATTTCTAAGTTTGGCTTGGTTTTGTATTGCTATAATGAGATGATTTTCTAGGAAATATACCTTAGAGTTATATATAAATGTTTTCATGAGTAATAACTAGGTTCAATTATCAAGTAAATTTAGTTATTTACTAACTTCTTTAATTTGGAAAGATGACCAAATTTTATGGGTATATTCACTGCAAACCCTCACGAGACTACAACTCGTCTACTAGGGTAACCTAGGGGTTTAAAGGCTTGTTGTATGCGCTAAATACAACCGCGATTCCTACGAAAGTGAGTTAAGTTTTCTTTTAGTTTTCTTTCTTTGCTAGAGGACTAGCAAAAGTTTAGGTGTGGGGGTATTTGATAATCATATTTTATTACAATTTTATATCCTCATTATCTATTTTATATGAATAAATATACCACTAATAATTTTTTTTATCTTTTAATTGTAGGTTAATGAAGAATAAATCTCAAACTCTCATCTCTCAACAAAAACCTATTGATTAAATGAAGAAATGAAGCAAAGAAGCCTATTGGAAAATCAATTTCCAAAGTATCCAAAAGCCCAAGCTAAGAAGAAGAATTAAAGCCCAAGAAATGCCAAAGCCCAAAGCCAAAAACCAAAACAAATCAATAATTATCCAAAAGCCCAAGCTGTGAAAAGCCCAACACAAGGAGGAAGCTCGGACAGATTTTGGAGTGGGCTGGACATCGATGCCAGGATCGATGGGGGCATCGATGCTAGCATCGATGCCTGTATCGAAGCTGGCATCGATACGACGTACAGTTAGTTATAGATCTATGGCTAAAAATTGATGTTTTTGGATAAGATTTCAATCCAATGGCTCTCATTCACTAATGTTTACTATAAATAGGGGTAGAGAGTGAGGGGTTAGAGGGGTAAAAATTTTTATAACTTCTTTTGGAAAGGAGGACTACTCTTAATTGAGAAGGCCTTCTAAATTTGTAACTTTTTATTACAATTAATAATAATAATTTTTTCACAACTTTAAATATTTCTTCTCTTTATTGGATGATGAAGATGAAGATGAATAATTATTTAGAGGTTTGTATTTCTTTTCTTTTTCTCTTTTATTTCTTTTTTATTGCTTATTAGTTTAGATTTATTTCTATGCTTATAGTTAGATTTTATTTTCTTGTTAAATAGCCAAGAGGCTAGAACCCTTTGCCTTAGATTTATTTCATGCTTATAGATTAGATTTATTTCATGCTTATAGAGTAGATTTATTTTCTTGCATTTAATTCTTTTAATTTATTTTGTAGTTTAAATTTTACAATGTATTTTCTAGTTAGATTTTAATTTCCTGCACTATTCACCTTGAGGCTAGAATCCTCTTGGGTTTAGTTTTTCTTTTTGTTTATTTTTATTTTGTTTGATTCGCCTTTAGGCTAGAACTCTCTAGGGAATCACCCTTTTCTAAAGAAGTGGGTTCAAATTTTAGATCACCCATATCTATAATTGAATCCACCATATTTAATTTCTTTTATTTTCTTTTATTCTTGAATTTTATTTTTTTTATTCTTGATTTTCATTTGTTTCTCGATTTTATTCATTCTTGCCTTATTGATCACATTCATTCTTTGTCACATCCACTCTCACTTATATTTTGCGCCTATTTACGCACCATTTTCACTCTCTCAATCTCTTCACAATCACATTCACTCATCACTCCTATTTGTCACGTACATAATATAAGAACTAATTTTATATTTTCTCCTATAAAACACCTTCCTCGTGGATCGATATCTTTATACTATAACTTGACACGGTTGTACACTTGTAACATTTTTTGGTACATGTTTATGCCGCATCATTGGGGCTCTTTCTCCTTTTGCTTGTTAGTTGGTTGTTGTTGGGGCTTCTTAGCGGATTCAGGGGGAGTTATAATAACCCCCAGCTCAGCCAATGTTTTAGCATTTGGACCAGTGGCTTTGGGATACTTGTATCAATATTCATTCCCACTCTTAGTAGCAAAGGCTTCATGTTCTCCTTAAAAAGTGAGAATATAGGGATTCCTTCATCATCTTTCTCAGGGATTGCTGTGGCGAGACAGCAGGATTTGCCCTTACCCTTGGAATTCTTCTCAGAAGAGGATCCCGTCCAATGTTCATCTTTGAGTAGATCTGAATGGACCCAAAATATTTCACCGTTGGGGGCCATATATGGCACAAGCCCCTTCTGGTGTTGCCCATGAGGATCATCATTGATGGTCTTCATTTCCACCCTTGTTACGGGTTTTGGTTGAAACCATGTAAAGGGACGGAGCCAAAGCTGATGGTTACTGCGTTTGCACCCACCTTCTTTTCCTTGGGTTATTTTGCGGTGATGGTCCCGACACTAATCAAAGCTTGAATCTTGTCCTTGAGGGAATAATAAGTTTTGGTGGGATGATGGACATGCCTGTGGAATGTATAGTATCTCAGATCCGTAGTCTTCTTGGCTCCCTCCTGGTGACGATTGGAGGCAACTTGATCTTGTTGTTCTCCAGAAGGTATTTGAATATACCGGGAACCCCACCTTCCTTAAAGGAGTATTCCTTCTAGAATTTTAGCTCAAAAGTCTTCTACTGCCTTTGAGGTCGTTGCTGCCATTGGGGTGACAGTTGCTTTGACGCCTGTTGTTAGGGTTCATACTGCGCTTGTAGTTGGAATGTTTGATTCGCATTCACTGCATTTTTCGGCGCCTTCCCTCGACCACGAGGGATGAAGTTCTCCTTCGGGGGATTAGCTGCTGATTGGCCTCTCTCAGCCTTCTTCCTTTTGAGGAAGCGCTCAGATTGCTCTCCGCATACCTTCAACACTTTCCTAGTTTTGGATGACGCTACCCCTATGGCTTCCAACACGTCCAAAGAAAGATTGTTGTGGCAAGTTTGGAGGATGAATTCCTTTGTGACCGGATCTCGGCATTTCATCACTTTGTTCTAGAAGCATTTGACGAAGTTGTCGACCGATTCTCCATCTCTGCTTCTCATCAAAGGGAGTTCTTATTGACACCTTAGTGTCATCATTGAAGAAGTTGGTGAGAAACAGGATCTCCATATCATCCCAACTATTGATGATCCTCAACTTAAGACGGTGGTACCAATCGAAGGCGAGCACACGAAGGGTCCCAACGAATGACCAGACCATCAGAGGCTCATTGTCAGAGATCACACCTAGGTGGGATTTCAAATAAATTAAGTGCTGGGTGGGTAAGCCTCTCCCGTCGAATAGTATAAAGTTAATTAGATTGAACTTTGCTAGATAAAGAATTGACTCTCACTCTCTTGGGTATGGACATGGTATACCGGTCTTCTTCACCTCTTGAGAGGATATCAATGTGTTGATTTTGCTCTCGAGGTCCTTCATCTTCTTGTCTTCGCCTACATTTTTCTTTGGGGTTGCTAAAAAGGTTTAGGAGACTCCACTGGAACCCCCCAGTGTTATTGTTGTTTGGAGGAGTATCAACACGATGTTTTCATCCACTTCTGAGTCATTGCCTACTTCATTAGTATTGTTGTGATCACTGGAATCACCCTACTGATTTGACAAGGATTAAAATTGTTGGGCATGTAATTCCCTCATACGCTGCATGTTCAACTCTATTTCCATCTTCATTTTAGCTCTAAGCTCTTCTCTCTACTTCGCTAGAGCGTTTTTTAGCATTTTTACTAACTGGTCAGGAGTGATGGTGAACGCTTCCCAGACTTGTCCTGTGCTAGACACCATGTTATCTAAAACAATTGTAGAGCAAGCGTCTGATACTTCATCATCTAAGGATAGCCCTATCTGCATTTTGATAATCCCTGCGCCTAATAGTTCCTGATCACAACCAAGTTAAACACTGGGATATTTTTGGAAATAACTCAGGACTAAAACACCGTATTGACTTCCCTTTATCGTCCATGTTGATGGTAACCTATGGGAGTTTATCATCCTGAACAGCTGATCTTTTCATGTGGAAGCGCTTTGATTTGGGTTTCGACACTTTATTGGGAATCCTTTCGAATACCGAGACCCTTTGTGGAGCAGTCTTAGGGTAGCTACATTCTGATAATACTGCCCTAATAAGCTTAGTGCACGGACAGTGAGAATCCGTTTCTTGGGTACTTCTCTTCTGAGACTTGTTCGTACCCCTAGCCCGATAGTACAACTCATCGGCATGATTATCGGAGCAACCTATCATGTGAAGACATGACTTCCCTGGTATAACGTCGTCGTCACCTGACGAACATATTTCTTTCTAGGGACATAACACCTCGTTAGGGTTCTCAAGAGTCACTCATTTGGAACCACGCCTTCGTGAGTGCACGGCCTCAAAGGGCTCTTAGACTTCAACTCACAATCCGAGGTGAGCTGTTACAAGTGCTTTCTCAATATGGAAGGTCCTTGACTTGTTGGGAGGACGCGCACGACCCCCAATCTGACGAATTGCTCAGGGTTCATTCACCGGACCCAAATGCACTTTAACCAGAATTTTTCCTCAATCCTCGTACAAAGGGCTAAGGCAGTCCATCATCATTTTCTTAGATCGGGATAGATCCACTCTGTCACAGTACGTCACTGGAGGTATAGGATCAATTAGAGCAGGAACGGGACTCGACGGAGGTGGAGAAACAACCGCAGGAGGTGAATTAGGTGCGGGTTGGGTCGAAGTAGCTCAGATTTAACGTGGGTCACCCTGGAGTGACCCGCGCTTGGCTGGGTCACTCTATCCGCATATGGCCGGGTCACTCTCGAGTGACCCACATTTTTCAATCTCTTTGGCCGCTGTCCGAGTTGTTGGTTTGGACTTTGGCCTCCAGACTTGACATAGCTTTGGTGGTTTTTTGACCACCTCTTCCTTCTACAACTTTTGTGCCTCTTACACGAGAATCCGCACGTGCACGAACAATGCGCGGTGTTTTAAATGCGCTCCTCGAGAGTCAAATGGGTCCTTTTAATGCGGATCCATTCATTAGTTGGTGGCTTCATCAAAGAATCAGTCGTTTGCCGTTGAGGCGGCTGTGTAACTTGGCACCTCATAAACTTTAGATCCATGTGATAATGGTTCCCGTCAACCAGTTCCAAAGATTTAGCAAGTTGACTCGCGAGGCGTTGGTGTTGCCTCTAATGAGCCCTCTTCGATAGAACTAGCACGCCTTTAGCGACTAACTCTGTAATTGAGGAGGGGTTTAAATTAGTAGATCTGACTTCATTAGATGCTGGAGGGGTGTAGCAAGGAGCAACTGCAGCATCAACTGGGTGAAAATCATCACCCTGAGCCTTCAGATTTGAAGACCAATAGACCTTCCTTGAGGAGGAGATCTTCCTACGCTTGTGTGGGGAGGAGGATCTAGAGGAGGATGATAGGTATTCCTCGTACTTCTACTGGTCGAACTCGTACTTGACCTCCGTATCAACTGGGATCAAAATCCTTGGTTGCGACATGATAGCCTCGGAAGAGAGGTTATTGGCTCTCACTGTGGTCGTCAGCATATTTACATCGAAAATTGATTTTATTGTGGAATTCATTACCATTGTTTATCAATTAAAGATTCAAGAGAGTCTAGCTTTTTTATAAGACTTCTCACTTACACAAATGATATAAAAAAAATTCCTAGAAACACACGTAGATGATGCTTATCACCCACTGCTTGCGTGAGATCTTTGCATGTGTCGGGGATGTTGAATCCGTGAACCGCTAATCCGGTTGATGCACGAAGGCTTGATATTCGTTGCTTCACAAAGGAAGCAAGAACAGAAGTAAATAATCTCAACAAAGTAAGATCATGATTCTTCTCAAGATCAGAATAAATTCTGACCTCAAGGGATGGTGGAACATGCCTTAGATCCTTCGAAAAGCTCCCTCTTTATGCTGGAGTTCACCAAGATCTGATAGTCTCTCTGAAATTCGTGGGATTTTACTCTCTAAACCGACAACACCTCGCTCTCCTCTCCAAATTTCTGATACCCTAAAAATAGGGGTGCTAGGCATGTATTTATAGGCTCCGGATGTAGCGTTTTAAGATAGGAATTGATGATTTGACCTTATCCTTAGCCAACAATAGCTTAACCATAATTGAGGATAGCCTCAAGGCAGTTTGGGAGGCTCTAGAATGAAAGAATCCAGAAATTCTATTGAGAAACATGTTTTCAGGAACCTGAGTATGCGGGTCACTTCAGTGTGATCCGCATGGGTGTGCGTCACTTCAGTGTGACCCGCATGGGTGCGGGTCACTTCAATGTGACCCACACACCAACAGGTCACTTTGATGCGACTCGTAGGTGGTGATGTCCTATTTTGATCTTGTTTAGTTGTTTTGTGCATGTCTCAGCGTCTCGTACGCATTCCTTCGTTTCTTCTTAGCCTCAGACAATCTCTTTTGACTCAGATGATAACGTTCACCGCATTCGCTTCATCTCGAGCTGCATGTAGAAACCTATAACAATTTTTAACACCTACAAGCGTTACTAGAATCAAGGTGAAGAAAAAGATGAAGAAGAAAAAGAAAAAGGGCATAGGCGGAAGAGGTCCACCAATGGAAATGACGGAGGCTAGCCGGTGGTGGAGGACAGTCGACATAGGAAAATTGTGTACTTGACGGCAACGGGCCACAGGCGGCGACTAGACTCGGGTCCTAGGGTTTGCCAGGAGTTGGGTTCTCTCAGTGTTAGATGGGAACTGGAAGAGAAGCATGTGATGTACACGAATAGAGGAGCACGTGAAAAGATGCATATGAAAAAAATAAAAGGAAAAACAAATCACTTGTATAGTGTGCGGTCCATGTGAAATCTTTGAAGAAGTGATCACGTGGGATATTCTGAGATGAAAGTGTTTGGTGCCTTGAAGTTTGGCGTTTCTTGTTTTGATTCATGTGGGTGATCAGATCTGTAGTTAAGGGTGTATGGTGTTTGTCCACATCAAACGGTCTAGAATGATTGTGAGTAGATGGCTAAATCGATGGTTGATTTTGACGATCTAGCAATCGATTCCTAGGTTTTGGAGTGGTTTGAAAGTGATGGGAGAGTTTGATTTTTCAAATTATGCTCAAATTAGTCAAAAAGTACTGATAAATTCTAATGGTGTTAACGAGACAGATCTGATGGCAGATAGGGCAAATGAGTATGCAACAGATAAAACCGGTATAGAGAATCAAATGTGATCCTAGCAGTGGAGTTGTCAGCATATAATTATTCAGAGCCATTGTGGGAGCAAAAGTTGGTTGGTGTGTAGACTCGAGGAGGACAGTGCCAGATTAGGTGGAGCTTGCAAGTAGGCAGGACCGAGTGACACACAAGAAGATGAAGATGGTGGCATTGGACTTGAAGACGATGAGCGCTCATATTCAGTCCAAGCCAAGTGATGAAGGAGATAGAGACGTCCGGCTCGTAATGTGGAGTAGGAGAGATGCACTGATATAGTTTGAAACGAGCAATGCAGATGGAGTTCAAGGACATCAAGTTAGGGAAGACTATTGTGAAGTTCAGTTCAGGAGGAGAAGCATGGTTGATTTGTTTCTAATGTCAGAGGTGGCAAAGATCTCTTGGTGTACACAATAGAAGTGGAGGTGCCACGGCGAAGCAGATGATAGCGAGGCTCGTGGGACGTCCCAGTTGGAGCGTAGTTGCTTTGATTTGAAGTGCGAAAGAAATAGAAGATGCTAGCAGGAAAGGTAAAGTTTTAAGACGATGATATATATCTTCAATGGAGTTTGGGAATCAAATCAAAGGTGGAGATTGTTGGGATTGTGTCTTTGATTCCTTGTATAACTTCATGAGAGAAGATAGGATTAGAGATTTATCATGATTAGGAGATTGTGTCTCATCATAATTAGGTGTTTGAATCCTATTCTAATTAGGAAGTTTGGCTAGAAATAGGGTTTTTGTTTCCCTATATATATTCTTCTATTGTTGGAAGAAAAACTAAGCAGATGAGAGAGAGCTATTATTCTTGTAATCTAGGGTTAGCAAAGGGTATAGCATGATTCAAGAATATTGTGCGATATGTGAGGGTTTCATAGTCTTTATTCATGCAAAAAATTACATCATTAGGAGAGGGTTTCGCAATCTTTATCCGTTCAAAAGATTGTAAGGAGAGGGTTTGGAGATAATATGATAGTTGATTATGTATGTGAGGTTGAGAAATTGAGAGACGAGAGTTGAGTGGTTCCTCTTGTAGTTATCCCTGATACATAGTGGATTTCTCGTATAGTTGCCCCGTGGATGTAGGTCAAAGTTGGTCGACCGAACCACGTAAATCTCGGTGTCTCTTGATTATGGTTTGTTTTATATCTTATTGATTGTGGGTTAGCTTCCGAGTTGCGGAGATCATAGTAGGCGGGGAGACTAAAATTTCCCATCAACCTAATCTTACGATTTCACGAACTCAAGCTCAACTTCCTTGTTCTTTACTTGATCGCAGATAAAATGATATTAAGTATTAATATGTTTGCTCCTTTCATGAAACACTGGATTTTTTAAAAGTGCAATAGCTGACTTATTGTCAACATAAATTTTGGTTGGTTCTTCTTGTCCGAACTAAAGATCTTTGAGCAAGTTTCTCAACCAAAGTGCATGAGTGACACCTGATGATGAAGCAACATATTTGGCTTCACAAGTTGAAAGAGTGACTATCGGCTGCTTCTTTGAAGACCAAGTAAAGGCAGTATCACTAATAAAGAAAGTGTAACCAGTTGTACTCTTTTGATCATCAACATCTTCGTCGCAATCACTATCAGTGTACACAACAAGTTTAAAGTTGTTAGAACTTGAATAAAACAAACCAAGATCTGTTATACCTTTGATTTACCGAAGAATCTTTTTTGTTGCCAACAAGTGTGAAGATTTTGGATCTTCCATGTATCTGCTCATGAGCCTAACACCATAGAGAATATCGAGTCTTGTACAAGTTAAATAGCGAAGACTACCAACCAAACTTTAAAAATAAGTTGCATTAACTTTTTTTCTACCATCTTTCTTGGACAACTTGATTCTACATTCATCAAAAATACTCACACGATTACTATCCTTCATATCAAACTTATCAAGAATTATCTTTGAATATCCCTCCTGAGAGATAAAAATTCCATCCTGGCTTTGCTTCACCTTGATGCTAATATAATAAGACATGAGTCCAATGTCTGTCATCTCGAACTCAGAAACCATGGAGCTTTTGAACTCCTCAAACATGTGTGGATTATTTCCTGTAAAGATTAAATCAACCACATACAAGCATAGAATAAGAATATCTCCAGCTTCATTTACCTTAGTATATAAGGCATGCTCATAAGGATATTTAGAAAAATTATGAGCTTGAAAGTATTCATCAATTCTACTATTCCAAGTTCTTGGTGCTTGTTTCAAGCCATAAAGAGAGCATTCTTCAACTTCAATACCTTTTATTCTTCTCCTTTCTTGATATAACCAAGAGCTTGACCTACATAGACCTCCTCTTCAAGAACACCATTCAAAATGCTGACTTCACATCAACTTGATAGATTGGCCATTTGTTCTGAGCTACTAAGGCAATAATCAACCTTATGGTTCCTAGATGAGCTACTAGAGAGAATACCTCGTCATAGTCAATTCTAGCTTTCTGCTTGTAGCCTTTGGAAACTAACCTCGCCTTGTGCCTCTCAACTTCTCCTTTTACATTCTTCTTCTCTTTGAACACCCATTTGACTTCAATTGCTTTCTTCCCTTCTGGAAGTGTCGCAAGCCCTCAGGTATCATTCTTCTCGATAGCCTTGATCTCTTCATCCATGGCTGAACTCCACTTTGGATCTTGAACCACCTCTTCAAAGTCTAAAGGCTCACAACCAGCAAATAAGCAAAATAGTGTTAATCATCTTGATTTATAGTGACCATATTCAACTCTCTCAAACACCTAAAAATTTGAAGTTGTGGACTCAATGATGATGAAGATGATGCTAAAGAAGTCATCAACTAGGCCGATTGAGGTGTAATTGGTGATGATGTCGTCGGTGATGATAGAGTGAATGTCGATGGAGTATGTGTTGGAGCATCTTTCTCGAAAATGAGTATAGCCAATACTATCGAACACTTTGAAGTGGCTCACATTTGGTTTATAACCGTTCCTGGCTTCTTGTGGAGTAATATTTTTAAGAATCTGAGTTGGATACTGGTTGATGATATAGACGACACAAGAAACAACTTCAGCCCAAAAGGTTTTAGGCACTTTCCTACTACTCAACATGCTTCTTACCATGTTAAAAATAGTGTGATTCTTCCTCTTAGCAATACCACTTTGTTGTGGAGTGTAACGAGCTGTCATAAAATGTTAAACTCCATGTTCTTCACAATATGCTTCAAACTCCTTTGAAGTGAATTCTCCACCTCGATCTAATCTGATAGCTTTAAGATAAAAAGTCACTCTCTTTTTCACCATTAGCTTTAAACTTCTTAAACATAGAAAACACTTCATATTTATTCTTTAAGAAGTAAATCTAAGTCTTTTAAGAAAAATCATCGGTGAAGGAAAGAAAATACCTTTTCTCAGCAATTGAGGTCGGAGTGATTAGCCCACACACATCAGTATGTACAAGTTGTAGTTACTTCGACGCATGAAATGAAGCCTCCTTTGGAAAATTAGCTCGATGATGCTTCCTTGCTAGACATCCTTCATAAAGTTGCTCATGATGATCAATTATCGGCAACCCTTTCACCATGCTTCTATCGGCTAATATTTTCAGACTGCCAAAATTGAGATGCCCAAATCTCAAGTGCCATAGCCAAGCAAGATCGTTTGTACAAACTTTCAAATATTTCACATCTCCACCTTGAAGGTTTAGAATGAACATTAGATTCTTCGACATCTGTACTTTTGTAATCAGTCTACCTTTTTGATCTTAAAGAAAAAGACTACGATCTTTTATATAAAAATCAATAGCCCTTTTATAAGAGCTGTCCCAAACTCAATATATTGCTTTTCATATTGGGCACATAATAAACATCAGTGATAAATTTTTCTTCCCCATTTTTTAGGTGAATAAGAATTTTATCTCGGCCTTTCACTAGAATCTTTGAGAAATCTCCAAAAGTGACCTTGTCATTCACAAATTTGTCCATATCGACAAACATACTTCTCTTGCCACACATATGGTTGCTGGCACTAGTATCAAGATACCAAACATCCTCCTTATCACCATCTCTTCTGAATGCTAATAGAAGAATATTATCATCATCTCCTTTTTCAACATAATTCACTTTCTCTTCAACTTGATAACAATCAGAACAATAATGACCATACTTCTTGGATTTAAAATATTGAACTTGTATTTTTCATCGGTCTCCATTAGATCTACCACGTCCACAACCTCTAAAAGATCTTTAATTTTAATCTCTTTCTTTAAAGTTGTTGTGACTTCCTCTGCGATAGAAACCACGTCCTCAGCCTCAAAATTTGCCTTGAAATCTTCCACGACCATGAATGTCGTTACTTCCTTCTTTTAAATCTTCTTAGACATCCTTCAAAGAGAGCTTAATTTGAAGAGCCTTCTCCACTAGGTTATTTCTCTTACTAAATCTTTTCTCGTGGGCATTTAACGAACCCAAGACTTCATCAATTATCTTCTCCAAGTCTTTTGACTCCTCGATAGTACAAACAATATAGTCAAATTTCTGAGGAAGTGATCAGAGAATTTTCTCCACCACACGTACATCTTTGATCTTCTCACCATTTCTCCAAAATTGATTCACTACGGCCAAGACTCTAGTGAAATAGTTATAAACTAGTTAACTTTCCTCCATCTCTAAATCTTCGAACTCCTTTCGAAGTGTTTGGAGACGCACCTTCTTCAGCTTCTCTACTATCTTATAGGAGTTTTGAAGTATCTCACAAGCTTGTTTTGAGGTCACCGCATTTGAGATCTTCTCAAATGTCGATTCATCAACTCCTTGATAAATAAATTAGAGGGCTTTACTATCTTTCTTACTAGACTCTCTAAGTGAGTCTCTTTGTGCTGCTGATAGCACATGTTCATCTTCAGGCTTTTCAAAGCCTTTAACCATAACATCCCAACAATATATTGATCTTAATAGAGCCTTTATTTGAATACACTAGTTTTCATAATTTTTCTTGGTGAGTTTAGGAGTAACAAATGGGATCATTCTATCTTTGATATTAATTTGATAACAATATTTTGTCCAGGATAAACAATTTGGAGGAGGATAAAAATATTCTATTAATTTTTTTCCTTCTTTTCTTGACTACTTTCAACTTACAAACCACACATATATATACTACTACAATGACTCATAGATTTCCTAACAAAGATTCTTGAATTTCCCAACAATATTCATGCATCTATATATTCATGTATTTGACTCCTAAAACAACTAAATGATCTTCTCAATTCCGAAGGTAATTCAATCAAGATGACTTTTGTGTTTGCTAGTGCATGTAACACTTATAGGATAGTTATCATTGTTAAAAACACACTAATACACTATAATTTCGTCTATCGTAAAGTAAATTATTGTTTATGGAGGCTGATTTAAATGGTTAATACATACCATCGTGACTCAAAATTGAGTGTAAACAGAATTGCACGTGACTGGGAGGGACACGAGAGTATATTTTTGTAATTTCAGCCCCTATAGATGGACACTATGTATTATAAACTTCTCTTGTTACCCTTTGAAGTTGTATCCAAAACAGTGAAATATAGAGACGACAACAATGTGAGATTAGGTCCATAGCTAAGAAAGTTGCAAATGACTGGAAATGAATTTCTAATGTCCACGAAGCAAATAATAGTAGAATATGGATATTTTGGAATGGAGATCTTCTTACAATCTAGAACCTTCAGCACAATATATGACTTGTTCAGTAGAATCAAAAGATGGAGGTTTTTCTTGTTTAATTACTATTATATATGCCCTCAATCAAATGGAGGGTAGAAGAATTATTTGGCAGGAACTTCTGACATTTAAACAGAGAGTTAATTGTCCCTAGCTAGTAGGTGGGGATTTTAATGCAATTGTCAATAGTGAAGAGAGGCTAGGGGTGCACCAGTTACTGAATCTGATGTTGAAGATTTTCAAATTTTCATCAACTCAAGTCAGCTAATGCATATCAAGTCCACTTGATGTTTTTTCACATGGTCCAATAATCAAGAGGCAAATACAAGAGTCTGGAGCAGACTAGATAGAATCTTGGTTAATAAGGAATGAATTCAACAGTATACATCTAGTCAAGTAGAATTTTTGATGCCAAACTGTTCTGACCATTCTCCAACCCTATTAACTGTAGGTGATGAGTTTTTTGAGGGTAAAAGACCATTCAAATTTTTCAATATATGGCCAAATTATCCTAATTTTATCTCAGTTGTTAAATCAGTGTGGGAGCAAGGCATGATTGGATACAACATGTACAATTTTTACTCAAAACTCAAGAAGCTTAAATTTGCTCTCAAAGATCTAAATAAGAAGCACTTTATGAACATAAGTGAACAAGCGTTAAGAGCAAAAGAAGAGCTATTTGCCATTCAGAAACAACTAAATTCTGACCTATTCAACTCATCACTGATTTTAAAGGAGAAAGAATATGTTCAAAAATATACCAGGTTGTTAAACTCTGAGAAATCCTTCCTCAGGCAGATAACTAATACCAATTGGGGATTGCATGGTGATAGAAATTCTCAGTTCTTTCACTCTATTATGAAGGCTAAAAGGCACCACAACAGGGTATTATCTCTATATTCTGAGAATGGTTCAAGAACCACTGATATGCCTAGAATCATCTTTGAATTTATTGATTACCATAAGAAGCTTCTAGGTACTGCAGTTATCACTCAAAATCTTGATCTAGCAGTGATTTCCAAAGGACCTCTCCTCTCTACCAGTCAACATAATACACTAAGTCTGCCTGTTACAAGAGAGGAGATTAAGCAAGCAGTTTACTCAATATCTGATGATAAAGCCCCTGGGCCAGATGGATACAATGCTTCTTTCTTCAAGGCAACCTGGAATGTCATCAGTGAAGATCTATTTCTTGATATTGAAGAATTTTTTAGCTTTGGAAAGTTACTTGGTACGTTCAATGCTACATCTATCACTTTGGTGCCTAAAATTCTTAATCCCAATACAGCTTTTGATTTTATATCAATATCTTATTGCAATGTTGTTTATAAAATCATAACAAAAATTATTGCAAATTGAATTCAGAAAGTTATGGGATATTTGATTAGTGATGCTCAGAGAGCTTTTTTCAAGGGGAGGCTTATATCTTGAAACATATTATTAGCTCATTAAGTACTATGGTAGAAGACATACCTCACCAAGAGCCATCCTTAATATTGATTTGAGAAAAGCCTTCGACACCATAAATTGAAATTTTCTCAGATCCATGTTAGATGGTTTGGGCTTTCCTAGCAAATGATAATACGGATTATGGAATGTATTACCACACCAAAGTACTCCCTATCTCTCAATGGTTCCCTACATGGATACTTTCAAGGAGCAAGGGGTTTAAGGCAAGGTGATCTCCTATCCCCTTATCTGTTTGTGACTGGTATGGACTATTTGTCAAGAAAATTGAGCACACTTAAAGATGACAGTTTGTTCCAATTTCATTCAAAATGCTCTAGAATGGGGATTACTCATTTGATATTTGCAGATGATTTGCTTCTGTTTAGCAGAGCTGACTTGAATTCAATAATAAGATTATACAATTGTCTTCAAGAATTCATTCAGGTTTTAGGTTTGGAGGCCAATTCTAACAAGTGTTCTATTTTTTAAAGTGGCATTCATGATAACTTAAAGTTTTAGCTATGCACATATTTGAATTTTTTAGAGGGAACTTTACCTATGAGATACTTGGGTGTGCCATTAATATCAAAGAGGCTCTCTTGTTTGGATTGTTCTTCACTGATTGGCAGAATTTCTGCTCAATTTCAAAACTGACGACAAAAGAGGAAGCTATCTTATACTAGAAGACTTCAATTGATCAAGTCGGTGATTTTGGGTATTCAAATTTTCTGGACTAGTAACTATATATTGCTAATTAAGGTGCTGGAAAAAATTGATAGCCTGTGCTTAGCTTTCCTCTGGGGTCAGAAAATCCATCTGCTTTCTTGGGCTACTGTCTGCCAGGAAAAGAGACAAGAGGATCTGGGTTTATTTTCAGCTAAAGCTTGGAATTATGTAGCTATGATCAAGTTATTATGGATGATTCATGTTAAACAAGATTTGCTTTGAATCAAATGGATTCATGGTAATTATCTGCAGCTTTCAACTATCTGGCAGGTTCAACCAAAAGTGAATGACTCCTAGATGTGGAAACAGCTACTCAAAGTGAGGGACATGGTGATAACAAAATTTGGTAATGTTGGCAATATTTAGCAAATCATAAGTGGTTGCTACACTAATGGAAAGATTCAAATATCTTCTGTTTACAGAGCTTTAACTCAAACAACATCTTTAGCTGCTTGGTCTGATACAGTTTGGAGGGGATTGCACTATCCTAAACATTCATTTGTTCTATGGTTAGTAAATCACTCTAGACTTTTAACACAAGATAGACTGTGCCAAATGGGAATATTGGACACAAACCAATGTGTCTTATGTTCTAATCATCAATTGGAGACATGCAATCATCTCTTCTTTGAATGTCAGTTTTCAGCTAATGTTTGGAACATGGTGATGAACTGGATGGATTTTTCTTGGAGGTCTTGCAATTGGAATCAACTTATCAATTGGTATAGTTTCAACCTTAATGGTATGTGGTTTATGAAAAAATTAAAGAGAATAGTTATTTCAGCTACAGTATATTTGATATGGCAAGAGAGGAATTTGAGAATATCCCAGCACAAAGCTCGGGAGCCTGTTATCTTATTTCGTGCAATCAAAATCTCCATCTACTCCAAAGTTTTGAATGAAAAAAATTCCTTTTCATATGAAAGAGAAGCTTGAGAGAATGTAAAAGTTTCCTTTGTTTGCTACAAGGATTGTTCTGGTGTATTTGATGTAGTACATAATTTCATATATTTGGAAGATGAATGAAATTTTAATTCATTGATCAAAAAACAATGTGAGATTAGGGTTGAGAGATTGAAGTTTATATGTTCTTATATAACTTAGATTGTACTCTACTTAGATAATTGTATTGATTGTCAAACCTCATTAAATCTGATATTTTTATGATCTTTTTGCTTTGTTTCCTGTGCTCTTTTGTTCATCAATCTACAATTTCATGCTGCTGTATATATTGCTGAGATAACGACTTCTTTTTTTCTTTGTTTTGGGTCCTTTCCACTACCAACAAGAAACCAAAGAGACAAGGTTGTGGTAAAGAAGAGAAGGTCAGATAGAGAGACAAGAGTCTTTCATTTTGCCTCGTTGGGTTCAGGCGGTTACGAGTCCTGGAGAGAGGCAAAGGGAGGAGGTGGCACGGTAGAGACCGACAAGAAGGCGGAAGATGTAATGGCTCTGAAAGAAGGAAAATAAAACTAGATCATTATTATTTGAGAGAGTGGGGGTGATGACGTGACAAAAGATATTTTAGAAATATTCCAAAATAATTGTGTAGACAAGATGTCCGGATAGTGTAGCATAGGCTTTTAGATAGGGGAGAAATTGTTTTTTCAAATCCTTAATTAATGCTATATGAATATAATCGAATAAGAAATATTCATATTTATATCTGTCAAAAGTATATATTAGTATAAAGGATTTTTTACAAGCTAAACTTTCTATCCCTATTTATTTTTAGAACTGGCTAAATTATTGTATCTTGCGGTATTTGCAATTACATAAGTGACTTTAGAGTTTATATATATAT
>BQKN01000845.1:200962-215883 GCA_022839385.1 Asparagus kiusianus
TATGGGGAACCCTACGATTATTGATTGGAATTACATGAATGACCCTTACAGCATGCTATAACACAATTTGTTTTTTGAACACATGGAATTTTTATTGGATGTTGGTTAGGATTACGGCTAGGATTAAGGTTAGGTTTAGGGTTATAGATGATGTTATTGTCTATTAGAGTTATTGTTAGGGTTATAACAATAGAAGTTTACTATTATAACCTTAACCATAACTCTAACTATAATTCTAAATCCTCACCTAAACCCTAACCAATATTCACAAGAACTCCAAGTTAGGAAAGAACAAATTGCACCAACCTGATGTTTGACTTTAGGGTCATTCATTTAATTACAATTAGTAATTAAAGAGTTACTCATGTAAATATTCAGATTCCAGATTCATATGAATGATTACACCATAATCAAGTAACAGAATGTAATTAACTTTTTTAGACCTACTAGAATGTAATTAACTTTTTAAACCCTCTCACTTCCAAACACTCCTAAGCCCAAGATACTCCTTTGAATTATTTTTAAACCTATACTTTATTTGTTTCAGCAGTTTGTTATGCATATTATTTTGTTGTAAGGTTTTATATTTGGTTGTAAGTTGTTATAGTTTGATTATAAGTTTTTGTATATCAAACTATGAAAATACACAGAGTAAGTTCAAATTTTGTTCAATAGGATATTTTGGGTTTTACGATTGTTTATGGAAAGTGTTGTTGGCAAAAAAAAAAAGAAAGATTCAAATGGGAGTTAATGGGTCTTAAATAGAGGATACGAACCAATTTAATCTAAAACCTAAAACTATTAACAAGGTGATACGAATAGAAATAAATAGGGCTAAAACTTTGGTAGGTTTATAGTCAAAAAGCCCTGATGTACGTGGATCGGATCATGGGAGAATGGATATGTACATATCTATGACTTATCATAATTGCATCCATTTCCTCTCCTTTTCATTTCCCGTAGACCATTCTCCTGCTCTTATGGCTATGAAACACTTGGGACCTAATCGTGGCCTCCTTTGGAACAAATTGAGGTCGAAAAGATAATCCTTTTTCGTACCCATTTGTTCCCAATATATTCCAAAGGCAGCAGCTCATGTCCCCCGGCCCATGGGAATATATATCTACCATCCAGAGATTTGGGGTCCACACTTTTTTTATTTCAACGAAAATGCATACAGTGTTTTAGGCTAGCGGTACGTACTTGATTAGCTAGAATCAGTATATATTGTATTGACCTAAACTCAAGATCTGAAGGGTCCCCAAAATCCTTGTACCAATTCTATCTGGCGCTATTATTGGATTACCATGACTCCGCGCATTTTACATTAATGGTGGTTTTCTCAAATGATTTAATACCAAATCCGGGGGGCTGAAATTAGAAAATCAGCTATCTTTGACTTTTTTTCTTCTCTATTATTTAATGCCAAAGTCCTCTCGTTCTACTCAAAGTTATGTTTTCATTCTGCAATAAAATTTTTTGGGTGTAGATAAGAATTCAAACTTAAATTTGTGCAATGTACAGCAAGCATTATGTTAATTATGTTTATATAAGGGTTAATTGCGAAACAAACCACCTATACTTCTCCCAAATTCCAGTATTGACCCAAGCGTGAATACATCCCTTTAATGATCTTCATCAATAAAACTATAGGGGGTCTATTTAAAACTCAAAAAATAGCAATTGAGTATTTATCTTCATCAATAAAACTATAGGGGGTCTATTTAAAACTCAAAAAATAGCAATTGAGTATTTATCTTCATCAATAAAACTATAGGGGGGGGGGGTCTATCCGCCTGCTCAAAACATTTTTAATAACTTTAAGAGTCAAAAATTTTATTTAATGATGTTAAGAGTAAAAAAATTAGCTCATTGAGTATATTCGTAACAAGTAGAATTACAGGGTTCTATTTGTAACAAATACAACTACAGAAGATATCTATGTAATTGAGTTATACTACAGGCGTTGATGTTCGATATCAAGTAGAGAAATTTAGTGTGGAGTATTTAGAGTTTTAGGGTTCCTTAATCTTCTTTGATAGGATTCAGTCCTGCTTAAACAATACATAAGAGGATCGGAGTTGGGTTCTACTGGGGTTCCTCCGACGATCAAGTCATTATTGATCATAAGTGGAGGAGAAAAGTATGATTACAGTGTGTTATCTTGCAAAAGATCACATACTCCATGCAGTAGGCAGTGCACCCATTTATAGTAGATTCAAGGGGGACAATTGTGTACATTCGGCCAAGTCCTAGGAGTCAGCTTATTTGGCTAATACTTGCGGATGATATGAGTCACCTTTGTGATTAATGCAAGGGTGATAGGAGAAGCAAGATATAGACGAGATCCGATGAGTCATTAAGACTTTTGGGTTTAATGTAATAATGACTCCTACCATGCATTTAATGTAATGGTGATCGTCTATCGGCGGGGGCTTCGAGAATGACCACATTTCATCTCGGCTTTGCAAGAGGGTCAATAAAAGACGCTCTTTGATTCGATCATTTTGGATTGAGAGCTTCTCGACTCGGTCTTACAAAATGAAGAGGCGTAGAGTTGATCTTAATAGTAGGCTTCGAGTGAGGATGCCTTTTGACTCGGTCCTTCTTGGGAATGGTTGAGTGATGATGACATTTGAATCATCTTGCATTGGTCTGAGTCCTTTTGATACGTAGTTAGCTCCAGACACGTATTAACTCCTGAAGTGGGATTAATACTTTGTCATTTTTGTGATACAACACTAGCTCCTTTCACTCGAATTTGGGTGGCCGAGTCTGAGTGAAATTAAACTGTCGCCTATTAGGATTTTGAGGCGCATTTATGAGGGGTCATTGATGGGTCACTACTGACGTGACGTTCTGACAGTAGGGGAAATCATGCATCGACATTGCTTCGGTATCTGATCAGATATTGCATAACAATTAGAGTGGCGCTTCGGTTACTAAGTGATCGAATTGGATTCGGGGGTCAATTCCAGCCATCCATCAATAACCGAGTTTGTCGTTAGGATTTCATCACGTGCCCGCCTCTTTGCTTATGTACACGCTGGCTCTTCCAAGGGGCGGTTTTACTTGCTCTCAAAAATCCTAGAATTCTCCTCTTCAACTTAAGCAATCTACGATCATCTCCATTAACTTCTCTGGCAATCTCCTTAGAATGAAAATGACATCTTTTGCTCCGGTCATCACTACTCGTAATGTGGCTCGGATCAATCTACTCCAGAAGTTTCACTCCAAGGTGCATTCAACAGTGCTTTAGACTTACCACTTGGACATTCCTAGGGTGTTCGCGCTGTCGGTCTCGGAGAAGACTCAGGCAGTGTACAATCGCAGCGGCAACATTACACTTGTGTACATCAAGCACTCGAAGTACAATCTACGCCTTCCGCTCCATCTTTTCCTCTGTCGTATGTTTAAAGCTTTGGGGGTCTCGACATCACAAATCAAGCCAAACTCAATATCCACGCTGGTAGGGTTCGTTTTGATTTGTCACCAAGTAGGAGTTGAGCCGACCCAAATGATTCTCGGCCACCTAATCAGTGTCAAGGTCAGGAAAAATGAAGGCCACTTCTACTTCTAGAACCTGGGTGGCTTCAAGGTGGGTTCAAATGCTCTTGAGTCAAACAAAGACTAGAAGGAGAAGTTTGTATGGTTCTTCGAGATGGATCCAGTTTTAGCTTGCACGACTTGGTCTGAGATCAAAAATGATGTCTTAAGGCTAAGCATGCCCTCGAACAAGGAGAGGCATGGGTTCAATAACATTCAGGCTTACGTTGGGTCCTATAGGAGTGAGAATCTATTCGACTCCTTAATCTTGCGAGTTGTCGGCATCTCCAAAACTCTGCTGAATGATGAGGATATAGCTCGAACAGCAATATTGTCATTGTGACTGGAGGAGTCTGAGGCATCTAAGGCGGGACCCCTAACAATACCCTAGAAGTGTCTGCTGTTTGATTTGGCTCTAGGGGAGGCTAAGAAGATTATGGTGAATGCAGCTAAGATATTAGCTTGGCTGGATGGACCGATTTTAGCCACTAGTAAGGCCGAGAGGTATAAGAAGAAGAGGAGAAGCCTAAGGAAGATGAGCAGCCGAGGCCCCTCTGTGAGTGCCCAACCTTCAAAGGACAAGGAGAGGACTATGGCAGAGGCAAGCACTCCTCTTGCCTAGGAGGCTGCAGAGGGCAGAGCTTCTGTCACTACCATCCAAGAGACTCCTTGGGCTGAGTATGTGGAAGTCATTGTTATGGACGATGAGCCCTTTGCGCAAGTTAAATGGGGTGAGATAGTGGCAGTCGAGCTTGTAGGTATCTCCACAAATGAAAAAATTTTCAATTCCCATCTAAGCTGCTAATTCTAATCCTACAATAAGTGCTTCATATTTGGCTTTGTTGCTTGTATGGGGTCCAGAAAGGGACAATGAAAAGTAGAGAATCCCCTCTATTGGAGTTACGAAGACAAGTCCCGCTCTATATTTTATTTTTAGGGGTTAGGGGTTTATAGCCTGTTTGATACATGATGCCATATAAAAGTATAATCTCCAGTATAGCTTGTCATCTTATATATGCAACACATGTTCATTTGAGAGCTCAAAGTTAAGGGGAAAATAATCTAGAATTGGATGAGCTACGAGAATATCTGTCAGAGCTTGTCCTTTAATAGCTTTTTGAGGCATATATTTGCTGTCATATTCCATAAGAATAACTGTCCATAAGGCTAATCTCCCAATTAGAATTGCTCTTGTCATTAGATACTTCAAAAAACCCATCTTCATTATTTTAGGCTAATAGAGCTCTAATCGAATCATCAAGGGCAGTGACATAGAGAATTAGTGGATTATGTGGTGTTGCTGCGGCAATGACAAAATGATTAAGTAAATGTTTCTTGATATCTTCAAAAGCATTTTGGCAAGCTTCATTCCAAATAAATAGGGTATTTTTCTTCATCAGCTTAGAGAATGGTTGCCATCGACCAGAAAGACTAGATATGAATATTATGATGTACGCCAATTTTCCTTGTAAGGATCTTAACTGTTTGAGGTTATTTGGAGGTGACATTTCTTGTATAGCCTTAATTATCAAAGAATCTATTTCAATCCTTCTATGACGAACTACGAATCCAAGGAACTTATTGGATGAGACCCCAAAGGTGCATTTGAGAGGATTCATCTTCATGTTATAGTTTCTTAATCATATGAAGATAGTTCTTATATCTTCAACATGGTCCTTTTCAACTTGTGTTTTCACCATCAAGTGGTCTACATAACATTCAACAACTTTATGGATTAAGTCATTAAATATGTGAGTCATGGCCCTCTAGTAGGTGGTTCTAGCATTTTTTAGCCCAAAGGGTAGACCTTGTAATACTAGATATTGATTAGAGTGTGAAAAGGTGTGTCTTTCTCATCTTTGGGAGCCACTTATATTTGATTATACCTCAATGATCCATCCATGAAGGAAAATATTTCATGGTTAGAAATATTATCAATCATCAACTCTGTCACTGGAAGTGGAAAATTTTCTTTCAAACAAGCCTCATTCAAATCTCTATCATCTACATAGACACGAATTAGACTCTTTTTCTTCTTCATAGGAATAATACTAGAAATCCAATTGGCATATTTTTCTTCTCTAATGAACCCAATTTCAATGAGCTTATTGATCTCCTCAATGACCTTTTCCTCTAGGTTCAATCACATTCTTCTAGGTGCTTATTAAACTGGAGTAGCGTCTGAATCTGGATAGTTTATGTATTGCAACACTTGAGTCCAATCCTAGCACTTCTTTGAATGTCCAAGTAAGACAATCTTTAAATTTGAGTAAGAGATCTATGTATGCAACTAATTTCTTCTTCGATAAAATTACACTAATGAATGTTGGTCTAGGCTCTTCTTCTATTCCCAAATTAATTTCTTTCAATTCATCAACGGTAGCTTGTCCGCTATCTTCTAATTATTTTGGAGCATCCTTTAACTTTGTGATTATAGGTTCTTCTAAATTTTCCTTGTTTATTTCAAAGACATCATCGAGGTGACATTGAAATCTATAATTATGTTATATACTTCAAAATTTCATTCTCTAATTGTTATTGCCCGACACACTTCGATTGAAGGTAAAATGTATCCTAAACTTCTACTATGTGATGATCGGCCTTGTGATGATCGACCATCTAGCCTTATCATTCAGGATTGAGGAGGATTCCACATGTTCTAAAAGAACTTTGTTTAGTTCTCGGACTCCTTCATAGAGATCTTGAATTTCTTTACTAATTTCACCAATTTCTTTAAGCAGTACCTTAGAATTCGCACATGGCTCATGTCTGCTTTATCATCTTCTCTGAGATCAATGAGATCTTTCCAAGCATTTGTAAAGCTAGATCTATATAACAGGTTTCCTTTTTGCCTCTTTTTTAAGGGTGGAGCATAGAATATCACCAAATGTTCCACTTTAGAGCAAGTGATGGTATCCAATTCTTTTATATGACATGGCAAAGTCATCATGATAGTTAAGGTATCCTCTGAGATGATGGTTTTCTCTCAGATGATTTAGTTGCTATGGCAAGCAATGATAACACCCCCTCATCATCTGACTTATCTTGGAAATTCGCCCATGTCATTCTCTCGTTGCATCCGATTTTAAAGACCTTTTTGAAGTGTCCACCTTTACTAGCTTTATCTTTTGAAGTGTCCAAGTGGGCTCCCAAATGAGACTTTGTTAGTTTTGTATGATCTTATTACCCTTATTATTGTTGACATGTTTATCTTCTCCTACTGTACAAGATTGACTTTTCTTTTGAGGGTTTGAGAATTTGCGTCATTATACTTTACTTCATAGACACTAAAGGGCTAAATTTCTCCATTAATTCTTCTTTCTTCTCCGTCTTTGACATACTTCATGCATTGATACAGTATAAAAGGAATGATATTGTAATCATGCAGCCAAAGTCCCCCTAGCAAAGTTCTATATGACGTATCTGCATTGATTACGTAGAACTTAGCTTTGGTCTTAAGGGCTCCCATCTTGATAGGTAGAATCATTGACCCTAAAATTCGTTGATTGCTAGTATTAAATCCTCAGAAAGTGATTTTTTCATGAGATAAGAATTGGACATCCATGGAAAGATTTCTCAAGGTTCTTAGGGTCAAAAGGTTAACACAAGAGTCATGATCAATCAATATTCGAGTTATATTCTCATCTTTACACATCCCTGTAACATATAGAGGCCAATTATGTTCATTAGTGCGTAACAATAAACCTTATCTGTGAATGTGACCAAAGTCATATGCATTGCATAAAGTGCATCTTTCATGTTTACCTTAGTAAAGAAACATTGATATATCTCATGATTCTAAAGTGCTTGAATGAGAATTTCCCTCAATCCTTTTGACATTAGCAGAGCATCATATATGCTGAGAAGGTAGGGTAATTCTTCAAGTAGGCCAGTATATTGTAGTCCACAGAACTGGAAGTCATTTCCTTTTTGGTGGCAATAAGTAGAATTTCCTCAATTTCAATTTGCTTCTCCTTGTCTTTGTGAGTAGAACCTTGTTTCTCAGGCAATACCTTTTCATTCCTTAATTTGATTTGTTGAAGTTTAGTTAATTTCTCTTCATTCTCGTCTGGAAAGTTCAATTCGTCCTTTAAACTAATTCCTACAGTTATAGCATAATAAGTTCTATGTGGCCTTTTTTCATTCAGATGTTGCCTCTTAAACTCTTTCTTTAAGTATAAAGGAGGAATGACCATGTTGCCATCATCGATCTGTCATTGGGCTTAATTTTTAAAAGAATAATATTGATTAATTCGGTGACCCAATCTCATATGATAAAAGAAATACATTGGATTATCAAACAACGCTACCTTACTATAGTTTATAACAGGAGGTGATATCAATCCATTTTCATAGCTCGAGTAAATATAAGTTTCACACAATTTGGCTTAACGTAGAATAGGTCATCCTTTGACCATGTGATACCTTCTTTTGTAGCTTGGAAACTCCTCATCGATTTTGACATATCTCTGTAGACACAAAAAAATTATATGAACAAGCCCTATAAATGAAACTTACTGTGAGGATGATAATACGTCATAAAATTCAAAACTAATGTGAAATATAGTACCTCATATAAATCTAAACCAATAAAGACAGGTCTTCCATATTAATTATTTCAGATGGGTACACTTTCCCTTTATAGTTGTCAAAGTTGATGAGCTCAACAAGCATTGTTAATAAAACCAATATGAGAGGTAGTACTTCATATAAATCTAAACCAATGAAGGTAAGCCTTACATATTAATTAATTCAGAGAGGCACATATTCTCCTTGTAATTATTAAATTTGATCAATAAAACTTAATGTGAGGGATAGTACATCATACAAATCAAAATCAATGTAAGGTGTAGTACCTCACATAAATAAAAATTAAGCTGAGGATGATAGCACCTCATGTAAATTTGAAAGTCATGTGATGATAAGCCTTAGCTATAAAATCTAACTTGAGGATACCAACCATCATATGAACCTTATTTCAACTTGAAGGGATAAAGGCTCTCCATTACACTTATTTTAGAAACATGAAAGATAAGCAGATAAGCACTTGAGAAATGAAAAGCAAAGAAGATGTTCGTTATGATAAACGAACGTAACAATCTTGATAAGGAAGTTTCAATGAGGAAGTTACAAAAAACTCCCTCACCAATCCATTTTAAATACCTAGTGATAACTTCCACTTGGTCTTTCCTATAAATTGAGACCTTAATTTCCATTCAGGAGAAAAGGGAGGGATAAAAAAAGGAACGACAGAAAAGATACGGAGAGATTGAAAAGAAGGAGAGACTTAGAATTTGAAACAACAACGACAAGGTCCTCTGTATTTTTATTTTTGAAAGGGAGGAGGGCTCCAGAACATTGTCTGGAGACCTAAGATCCCATCTTCTTCATCTCAACATTGTAATACATTAGAAAGATAATAAAATTGATATTTCTCTACATTTGATTATTGATGTCTATTTAATTCTTTATTTTCTACTAATCAGGGGTTTCTTTCAATAGAGTAATTAACAGAAAGAAATAAATTTCTAGAAGCATGCATCTTCTATTTTTTACAAACAAAGTAAGACTAATATGTATCAGAGTAAACATTTAGAGATTGCTCTACTCTTCTTGAGATTGGTGTTACGGCTTGAACAAGAAGAGATTAGCCTACTCAAATAATATTATTTCTCTGATGGATACTAGCACCACTTTGAATTTCTTTTAAAAACTATACACGTCATTTAGCGACCACAGTAGGAGCATGCTTTTCCCCCTCATCTTTTAGAAAACAAATATTAGATGGCATCTTGTGCATAAAGCATTAAAAAATTTGTGCAAAAAGCACTAAAACATTATTTCTGCATTCATTATTCGAAGGTAAAATGGCAAGTCATGAAAGCAACTCAAATGTTAATAGCACAACTCAAAAATTTGTTTCTGTGCAAATTGGTGCATTGTGGGTACTGGTTCATGTGGAGACGGCTACAGCGGAGAACATTCCGTGATCAACACCATGCCCTGTCCTACAACCTGAATATTCTATTCATCCAATGCATGTTGACGCGAATAATGATGACTTAACTCCTGTGGTGACTAAGGCTATGAAAAAAAAGATGAGGAAATCACCCTCTGTCCAAGATCATATCCTTAATACTCAAAAGCTTAATGCAAACATGAGAAGCGCCCCTGATATTGTTATCCGTGAGGATCCTAAAGACATCCTTAACAATAAGAAGAAACCACCCACCTTTCATGTTGGAAAGGGAAAGGGAGTGATGGAAGAAAACATGGATTCCTCTTCAGTTGAAATGAGGCACTATGTTGCTCAAAGGTGTTTCCCTCGTATTGGATGCTCACGAGATATGGAGGCATTTGGAGAAAATTCTTATGATAAGGAATTCCCTCCTCTTCAATTTCCCAAACCTCAACAACCAAAAGGCCCTATCAAGAAGGAAAGTTTTTTTAGAACACCAAGTAGGGTAGTGCCTACCCCAGTGCAATAAGTTCAAGTTAATGACCCCTCAAGGGAGACATCAGAGCAATGTTATATGAGCCCTTCTATTGTTCGCCTAGGCAGGCCTAAAGTGAGGGCTTGCTAAAATGATGCTCCTCGTTCTTGGCACTATCAATTCTACTTGGGTAAACCGATGAGTTATGAATCGAAATATGATTCAACTCTATCTTTTCGGAGTCATATGTTGGAGTCAAATGAAGATTACTAATTGGAATGAAGAAAATCTCCTTGATATCACTCTGCTGAACCAACTGATTATGAGACTGGAGGGTGATACTTCTTTGGACATCATATGCAACATGTTATACCTCAAAGAAATGAAAGGGAAGACACTACTATTTATAAATATTATGAAAGAACCCACCATCAGCATCGATATTATCAACAATCAACTCATCACTAAGAACCAGCATTAACCCCAGGAGGGTGTCGTGTAGTGACACGACGATTGACGGCTAGGGAGTATCGCTTGCTTTTATAAGATAGGGCAGACCATGATCTTTCGTCTGAAGATAGAAGGCGTGTTCATTGGTTACGTAAGCACTTATGTGAAATCAGCACAGTGCCTGATTTGAATAAACCTCACCCCAGTCATGTCATGAATGTCATGCCTGTTAGTGTGACTGATGATGAAGATATATATTTTAAAAGGAGGCACACTATTGTACAAAAACATCAACCTATGATAAGAAATCAGTCTAGGTCACAATCTGTATCTCTTGAATTTGAAAATAATGAGAATGAATCATCCGCTTCTTCTTATTCTCGTTCTCACTCTAATGATACCATTGGTAGTGTAGAAAAAGAATATGAACCTAATCTATTAGGCACAGAACAACTTTTGACAACTGATGAAATGTCCCTTGATGATAAATTGATACAACTTCAAAGAGAGCTCTAATAGAAAGAAGAAGAAATTGCTCAACTTAGAGCACAAACCTTTGCGAACCCTTCCATTTCAACAAATAATGCTTCAGATGTTCAACATCACCTAACTGCAGTTTCACTTGATACAATACAAACACTCATCACCGAAGGGGTTAGGGCAGAGTTAATGCAAAATTAGTATGCAATGAGACCGGGCTATACAAAGCCTTATCCTGCTGAGATTGACATGATTCCCTTCCCTACAAATTATCGACAACCTCAATTTGCCAAATTCAATGGAAATGGTTAGCCACATGAGCACATCGCTTACTTTCTAGCATCATGTCAAGATACCACTCATTATGGGGCTCTCCTGTTAAGACAGTTTGTTCAAACACTTTCAAGTCCTACATTCACTTGGTATAGTAAGCTCCTGCCATCAATAAGAAATTGAGAGTAGATGCAAGAAGCCTACTTACAACGCTTCTATAATACTCAAAGGACTGTGGGCATCACTGAATTAACTCAGATAGAACAAGCCAATAATGAGAGGGCATCTGATTTTATTAACAGATGGAGAAATTTGAGTCTCCATTGTCCTCAGCCAATCACAGAACCAGAGGCTGTAAGGATGTGCATGAACAATTTTTAACCAAAAATGACAGTTCATCTTCAAGGTGTGCGGCCTATGACTTTTGAATTGTTTGCATCTAAGTCAACTGATATAGAAAATTGTCTCAATTAGTTGAATCGTCGCTCAGAAAAAGGGAACCATAAATTTTTTGAACATGGGCTAGACAAATGAAAGAGAGATCACACTCCTGATAAGAATAAGTATGTGATGAAGACATCTGTGGCAACACAATATACAAAAGTTCGACCAAATGAGGCCAATGTCTAATCAAAGAATTTAAAGTTTAATGGTGTTAGGAAGCCAAAAAGTTTGAAAGATAGACTTGAAAAGGAGTATTCCTTTCCCAAAGAAGCAGTTGAGGATTTCTTTAAGGGATTAACCAAGATGAAGCTTGTACAATTGCCTGAACCTCTACAAGTAAATGAAAATAATAAGAGGCACAAGGATGGATGATATTGTGAGTATCATTGCATGCCAGGACACACCTTAGAAGAATGTTTTGTTTTTAAAGATAATGTTCAAGAAATGATAATGATGGAACCATTGATCCTACATTGCTTAAAAATTTTAAGAAAGGAGGACAATCCGCCAATATGGTGTCTATTAGTCAAATAGATGAAAAGGCTTTGCCTAAGTGCATAGAGGCTTTAACATTATCGTCATATGCAGTGCCTTATGTACCTCCATCATACCGCCCTATGGAAGATTTATCATCACCAGTGACTCCCTCAAAGGTGTCGCATCATGTAATCCATATGAAAGATCCCCTTCAACTCTACCGATTATAATGGAGAGGAAAAGTAGAACTCCAATGCTATTTCCTATCCTCACATGTTTAGTAAAACAATCTCCACCATCCCATATAAAGAAGCGTCTGTTTGTTGAGGAAACAAGATCAAGTAGGGCAATGCTAGTTTTAATACCAAGACAAGACTCAGCCTTACAAGAAATCCCGTTGCCTGCAACAGATGATGAAGATTCGATGTTAGAACCTGAGCATCTCTATACCAATCAAGGCAGGCCTTATGTTAGCAAGAAACAAAAAAAGAGATAGGCTTTTAAAGAAAGGGTTAAAGCTGCGAGGATCAACCTTATACCAATGGGGGTAGCTCGACCTCCTCTTTTCAAAAAGAAAAGAACTCCTAAATACAAAATACTTCATAAAGTGATGCCAAAAGAGAAAATTGAAGGATTCATTGCAAGGGTTTCTTGTGAACTTTACATTAATAAGCCTCAAGTGGTGGATAATAATACCCCTTGGGCAGATGACTTATATTACAATACTGTTGGAGTTGTGGAAGGACATGATGGACTGTTATGCTTCCCAGAAGAAACTCCTGAGGTTAATATTACCACTCGTTTTGGATTTTAGACAAAAGAGATCCGTCCTCCTCCTGTTGATTACATAATGCCTCGCAAGAAAAAATCTCAACCTCATGATAATATAACTCCAAATGTGACAAGTCCTTCTGAGACTGTCAAATACAATGTACTTACACATCTGAAGAAAATACCATCACTTCTTAGTGTGTATGATGCTTTCTGTTTGTCTTCTAATTTGCAAAAGGCATTTGTTACCGCAATGTAATTTCCTGATGACTATATGGTAGAAGTAGCTAACGTGGGTATAAATCCACTCAAAGTCTTAAATATTGAATTCACTGATGAAGACATTGTGTTTGGCTCAAAGCTTTATAATCGACCTTTGTTAGTCATGGTGATTTAGAAGATAAGTCAATTAATTGAATCATGTTGGATTGTGGGTCTGCTATAAATTTAATCCCTTTAAGGACGTTAGCAAGGCTAGGATATACTATAAGAAATCTTATAAGAAGCAACATCGTCATTCAGGGATTTAGTCAAATAAGGAAACAATCTCTAGGGACTATGTGTTTGACCTTAAGATTTCAATGATGATTTCTACTCCTTGTTTCCGGTAAAAGTTGCTGTTTTCATTACTTTGATATCTGTTACAACTTCGAGCGTTACAACAGTATAAAATGAAAACAAAGGGGTACAACTTAAACGAAAATAAACACGAGAGCCCGGTTTGGTACGGTCTCGCTTGCGTGGGTTGTTGGCCTGTGACGGGGATGTTGATATCCGTGGACCGCCGACTCTTCAAGATCTGTTCCGGTAAAATCCGGCAGAGTTTCGTCTATCCGCGTAGGATTCAGAAACAGAACTTCGTCGATCCGCGTGAGATCTCAGAAGTGTAAAGCTTATGTCTCGGTTAAACGAGGCACTAGCTCTTCTTAGTGGTCACCGCTAATGGGCAACACTAAGGATGAGAGAGGTGAATGAAGGGGGACTGGTGCAGAATCTCACTCCTCGATCCGGCAGGGCTTCGCTGCTCTTCTCAGAAATTTTAGATCTCGAGGTTAAACCCAAGACCAGAAATTCCTCTCCAAAAATCCCAGCCAAGAGAATGGAGGCCTAGAGGGCCTATTTATAGGAAACAAGGAGGGGGGGGGGGCTGAAATGGCTAAGGACACCCCATGGGGTGTCTCAAGAAATCCGAGACACCCCTTGGGTGTCTCGGAATTTCCGAGACACCCTTGGGGTGTCTTGGTTTTTCCGAGACACCTTTGCGGTGTCTCGGATTTTTTTTAGACACCCCCGGGGTGTTTCATGTCATCCGAGACGCTACCGGGTATTCCGCCGTTGTCCCGCCGTTGACTTTTCGTCCGAGCTCGGATTTGAGTGATTTCGGATGCGTTGGAATCGTGACGGCGAGCTCTGTAGGCCCCGATGGTTGGATTATTCGTGGGGTGATCGGGGCATGGCGGGCGTTGGCCCAATTGCGGTGGTCGCGGGGTTTTCAGTCAATCTGTATCCCCGTGGTTCTGACATTCTGTCGGTCCACGTAGTCCGTCGGTTTGCTTCAGTCGCTCATCGACGTCATTTGAACTCTTGTGAACCGGATAGTAACGTTCATCATCGCTCGTTAACACCGAGCTGTGAGTGGGGACCTATCGGCAATTTTTGATGCCTACAGATACCCCCTCCAAAGTGTTTCGGACTCGTTTCCTTTATAGAAGAGACCGGAATACTTTGGATATGATTGGTCCAGCCTTCAGTCGGCCTAAGGGACCTATGGTTTGCTTCAACTCTCGGCTCCTTCGATCTTCGGTTTATTCAGTGCTTTGTCGAATAACCGAAGTTGTTCCGGCGCTGCGTTTATCGCCTGGCCGTCGTTGGAGTCTCGAGTTTACAGCTGATGAGTTGAGTTTAGCTCGTGTCATTGAGTTGACTTTTGAACTTACTACCCCTGTCACATCGTGTTGACTTGGGGTTTTGGCTCACTGTGTGTTGACTTTTTTGTTGTAACGCGCTGTCCGGCGTTGACCTAAGGTTACGCGTTGACCGGCGTCC
>BQKN01000845.1:215893-234908 GCA_022839385.1 Asparagus kiusianus
CGCGTTGACCGGCGTCCACCTTAGGGTTTCAGAACCGCTTGGGTTGAGTTTCGTCGTCACGTGTTGACTTTCGTCGCCACGTGTTGACTTTTGACGCAACGCGCTGTCCGGCGTTGACCTAAGGTTACGCGTTGACCGGCGTCCACCTTAGGGTTTCAGAACCGCTTGGGTTGAGTTTCGTCGTCACGTGTTGACTTTCGTCGCCACGTGTTGACTTTTGACACAACGCGCTGTCCGGCGTTGACCTAAGGTTACGCGTTGACCGGCGTCCACCTTAGGATTTTAGAACCGCGTGGGTTGACTTGTGGAATTCATCCACACATTTATAATTGGTGTGGAATTAGCATGTGTGGGATTTGGAAAAAGAATCAGAGGGTCGGAAAACAATTCGGGGAGTCGAAATATCACACGGGGGCTAAAAACCCGGGCAAAACACCCCTGGGTGCCTCGGCAAGGCCGAGACACCCATGGGGTGTCTCGGTTTTGCCGAGACACCCCTAGGGGTGTCTTGGGTATTGTTGTGGTCCCCTCCCTTTTTCTTTTGTCTTTTACCTCTTTTGGCTCTTGCACATGGTCCCCCCCATTCACCTTTAATTTGAATTTCAAAGGAGAAAACTCTCCTTCTCTCTTGGATCTAAGACCGAACCCCTCCCCCCCATTTCGGTTTTGGTGAGTTCTTCCTTCTCTAGGGTTTTCCTCCATTGATTTTGCCAAGAACCCATCAAATCCTCAAGCAAATTTCGGTCTTGTAGGTACCCTTTTGGCTGAATCTTCTCCTCTCTCAAAGCTAAGGCTTCTTTCTCCAAGCTTCAAACTCAAAGAACACCTCTTTGATTTGGTAAGTTCCCTTTCCAATCTTCTTATTTTTTGATAAAGATTAGATCTTTATGCTTAGTAGATAGTGGGTTTAGCATGCTCAAAACTTCGGGGGTTTTTTGTGCAAAAGAGGTAATGGCCGAAATTTGAGGGACTTGTTTGCAAAAATATGACTGAAATTTTGTGGGGGATTTTGTGTAAAGATGGACTGATCTTTGGGATTAGGGTTTCATACCCATTTGGCCAAACTTTTTGGGGAGGTTAGTGTGCAAAGAAACAATGTTTGTTTGAGGGGTTCACTTGCAAAACAGCCCACCAAATGCAAAGGGGTTTATTTGCAAAAGATCTGAAATTCGTGGGGACTTTTTATGCCAAAATGGAACTGAAGTTTTGGGACTCGGGTTTGTGTCCATTTGATGAAGGAATGGGGTGCTTTATGCAAAAGGGTTGAAGAGTTGTTTGAGGGGTTTATTTGCAAAACAGCCCATAAATATTTTTAGAGGGGCTTATTTGCAAAAGGGCCATGAATTTGAGACTGAAATCCACTGAGTGTAAACCCCAAACCCTTGATCGAATTTTTGGTAAATGCGTGTGGGGGTTAAACCAAAAGTTTGATGAGGGTTTTTATGTAAAATTGACCAAATTCTGCAAAAGGGCTTATTTGCAAACTTTGATCAAAATTATAGGGTACCGGGATGTTAGATGATCAAGTATGATGACCACGACCTGAATCGTACGTGTCCTTGACCTGAATTTGGCCTTGAGCACAGGGGGTATTTCGAGTATTTCACCGCGAAACGACGATTATCGTTTTGCGTGCACGAAATTCGTAGGTTTAATTAGACTTTAACTACAAAATCCTATTTGTTTATAGGATTTCAAGTCCAAGTGCTTAATTTCCCCTTTTTCAATATTTCGTGTATGTATATTGTACCTGATGTACTGCTCTCCACTGCAGATTTGCGATGTCTCCGCGTCGATCTCGACCTTCCCGGAGTCACTCCCGCTCGCAGCATGGCGAGGAGGAGGCTCCTGCACCACATCCCTCAGTGGCCTCTTTCTTCGAGGGTGAGTATTTGTATTTCTGTACCCCGGATTGACCTTTCGCGGGTCATGAAGGAAGAACTGATACCCCTCCCGCGGGGGTTAAGGTTTCAGACTTGTTTTGCTTTAGCCAATTCAAGTCTTTGGATACATCGGGGCGATCTCGTGTCGTCTTACACCTTACAGGTCGGTGTGTGTGTCATTACGCATACCGTCCTTTCGGTGTAGGCTACTCAAAATCGTCTCTCCGATTATCCCGCGAATAATTCCGCCTCGCCTTTATGACATGAATTTTCTGACTCAGTTTTCATGCTTTGTTGCAGTCGGGTTTCCCGGGGGTAGCCTTCCTTCTCATACGACTACCGGTCGCAGCCGCGAAGTCATCCTGATATCCGACGATGAAGGGGAAGAGGATCCCGTTGTTGCAATTATATCCGACCAAGGATCTGTCTCCTCGGTCCCCGAATCAGTGCAGGACGTTTTCCAAAAGATAGAGAGGGTTGTGCAACAAACGGTCGATGCCATTAGTTGTGGACAGGGGAGATCCTTTGATTTGTCCCTTTTCATAGAAGACAGTCTTGAGGACATTCGGCGTGTGGGTGGCCCCCGGCTAGCCGGACAATGTGAGGCGAGGTTGACTTGCTTAGAGGACCTGATATATCATTTGGAAGAGTTGGTAGACCTCGACTCTTATGATGAGGACACGCCGCTCATGCTCGATGCTCAGATTCAGAGGACACATGAACGTAGGGCCCGAATGCGGCGCATATCAGAGCAAGAAGTAATTGTCGCGAACTTGTACGAACGGCAACGTCATCTGCAGACCAAAATGGACGCTTATAACGATATGGATGATAGGACTGGGATTAGGACCGCTCAAGGGGAGAGGACTCTAAAAGATTTTGAGCGTGAGAGCACCCGGGTTCAAAATGTTTATAGAGGAGAGTTGGAGGTTCTTCGCATGTTGCGCCGAGAAGATGTAGCTGCCGACACTGCCGCCACTCTTGCTTATGCCCGGCTTCAGAAGGAAGAAAAGGAGAGGGTTCGAGCGGAACACGCCGAGAAGATTGCCGCTGTTAAGGCTAAGCTTGCTTCCTTCAGTCTGTTAGATCTGATTTGAGACATTTTCTTGTATCTCTATTTAGTTTGATCTGGTTATGTTCCTCTGTTGATTGTGAACCTGATGGTCACGCTACTTGTAGGATTTCTGTTGGCCGACCCACAACCTTCAACAGGTTTGATAAGCCAATGTGTTAGGAGAATTGCTTTTGCTTCTTTCCTGATGTTTCTTTACAGAATTTTTGGTACACCCCCAGCCCTCAATGGGCCTGACATGCTGCAGTATCCTCTTTAATCGGTGTAGTCTTCGGGATTTTTGGCAAACCCCCAGCCTTCAACGGGTTTGATATGCCTTTACCGACTACCGTTTGAATCGGGCTAGTATGCAGGTTGTTTAGATCCGTTCTGCATATAACGTTGTACTAAAAGAGTTAACTTTTTTAGTGCTACGATATTGAATACGTAGACTTCGTCTTTCTCACGGGAATAGACTACCCGGCAACGCGTGTTAAGCGTTGACTTCATCTCTGTCTTTTCTAAAAGCAAAGACAGGGGAAAATGGTGCTATACTTTTGAATACATAGACTTCGTCTTTCTCCCGGGAAAGACTACCCGGCAACGCTTGTTAAACGTTGACTTAATCCCTGTCTTTTCTGAAAGCAAAGATAGGGGAAAAGGGGAGAGGAAGAATTTTATATTCTATCTCCCGATGCTGCGGAGGAAGAATTTTATATTCTATCTGCAGCTGAAAAAAAGGTTCCAACGACCGTACCTTCAGTCGGTTTGGTCATTCGGATCTGAAGAGGAAGAATTTTATATTCTATCTTCAGCAGAAAAGGAAACTCGGGGTGGGATCTCCACCCCCAGAATCCGCAAGGTGAAACTAAGAGTGGGATCTCCACTCCGAGAATCGGAAAGTTCACACGACCCTAACTGTCGTAAGGTTTGGTCATTTGAACCTGAAGAGGAAGAATTTTATATTCTATCTTCAGCAGGAAAGGAAACTTGGGGTGGGATCTCCACCCCCAGAATCCGATAGGTGAAACTAGGAGTGGGATCTCCACTCCGAGAATCGAAAAGATTCGGATAACCCTAACTGTCGTAAGGTTTGGTTACTCGAATTGAAAGTGGACCTCTCGTTCATTGGAGGAATCGAGAAGGGATTTTGGTTGTGGTCCTAACTGTAGTAAGGTTTGACCAAGTGGGAAGTTTGAGACGATCCTAACCGCAAAGGGTTTGACCGATCTATTTGTGGACCTCTCGTTCTTTGGACGAATCGAGAGGGGAATTTGGCTTTGGTCCTAACTGTAGTAAGGTTTGACCAAGTGGGAATTGTGTGGTAGAGACTATGAGTAGTCAAAAACCACTGAAAGTTTCTTGAGGGAGGAGTAATCCATTGAATGATTAGATCTCATCTCATCAAAAGAGTGTTAGACTCTGTTAAACAAGAACATTCGGACTTCGAATATTGATTTCTTGCTCATCAGCGACCGGGTTATCCCTAAGAATACCCCGATGTGGTATTCTTCCAGGAACTTCCCGGTACCTCAATTCTTCTGAGGATACTAAGGATAGTATCTCTTCAGAAATTTACCATTTATTGGCATCGTAAGCTGGTCATCATCTTTGGTGACTAGGCGATATGCACCGTTCGAGTAAACTGTTTCTACTACGAATGGTCTTTCCGCTTTAGGTTCAAACTTATTGAAAATCATCAGGAGACTGGTTCAATAAGTAGTATCTGTATCGGGTTATCCTTAAGAATATCACGTATAATACTCTCCAGGAACTTCCCGTTAGATACAGAGGAACAGTTTATACTCATATTCCCGTTGGAGTCTTGAAAGAAGCAGTTTATACTCATATACTTTTTTTCGGAGTGTGGCGATTGTTCTCATTCGGTTTGTTCTGCGATCGAGACGCCGGCTTCAACTAAGGCCTGTATCGTGTTCTTGAGAGCGATACAAGCCTCGGTGGGATGAAGGACCCTCCTGTGGTACTCACAATATCTCGGGTTTGAAATCTGGTTAGCTTCCTCCTGATCTTTGATAGGTGGAAGCTTGATTTTGTCATTTTCTAGAAGATATTCGAGGATATCTGGAACATCATCGTCCTTGAAGGAGTATCGTTGTATCTGAAGCGACCGTTGTGGCACTCGCTCCCGTAGTAGTCGCCGCCATGATTGATTAAAATCAACCAACCTGGGCCCGAACTCCGTTTGACTTCCCTCAGCTTTCTTTCTTTTGGGATAACGCCTGACGGGGGAGGTGACAGGTTCGACCTCCCTCTGGTTCTCTTCACTTCTCGCCAGATGATGTTGAGAAGAAGGAATTGAGCCACCCCCAGCGTCATCGAAAGACGAGGTCATACCACCCCCAGCGTTACCGAGGGGCGAGGTCATACCACCCCCAGTGTTACCGAGGGGCGAGGTCATACCACCCCCAGTGTTACCGAGGGGTGAATCATTCTTGATGACCATATCTAGATTCGGACCGTTGTCACTTGTCCTATTTGGAATAGGCGTGATTGGCATAGTGTAACAACTAGACTCCAATTGACGTTCTTGAACCTGCAACTCTTTTATTTGTTGCATGGCCGCCTCCATCTTAGCGTCGAATTCTTCTTTCTGCTTGATTAGCGCTTCTTGAACAATTTGAGTGAGTTGGTCAGGAGTGATGGTGAACGCCTCTCTCGTGCCTTTTGAAAGCTGTGATAACTCTTGTAGAGTTACTTTCACTGGGATGTTAGCCAACTGGGTCATAACATCGAAGTGGTATGAAGTATCTGAATTTCCTGGTTTATCTCTTCCAATCTGTTGATTGACTCGAGACTGCATCGGGTTTTGAACATCTTGGCGTAGGGGTTCCTGTTGGGTCCTCTCAACAGATGTGGGGATAGTTGTAATCGTTCCTGCCCCAGCCAGTCGACCGTACTCGTTCCCGTCTCTAGTGGCGAGGACTGGTTCCTCTTGGTGGATGGCCAGTGTTGCGACTTGTTGGTCGTGCATCTCCCTCACTTGTTGCACGGCCATTTCCGTTTCAAACCTGGGACCCTCTTTTAGCTTAGCCAGGGCCTCCTCAAGCAGCTTATTTACCTGTTTGGCCCTGATCACGAGCGATTCATAAGGTTGCCCCATGTCATCAGACGCTACTGCCGAGCAAGAGTCTGAATCAGTATCCGTCTCCTCTTCTTCTAAAGAAAGCTTCTTTGGCGCCCTCCGGTAATCCTTCCGGCTAATGGCTCCCGATCGTAACCGCGTCATGTATGGGGATGCCCTGGCTGGTTGATCCGGGCTGAAGTATTGGGATGATCCTTCTTTGAATTTCTTCGTGTCCTGCACATACCTTTTTTGGGGTTTTTCCACACCCCCAGTTCTATAGTACAGCTCGTCAGTTTGGTAACTGGAGCAACCTATAGAGCGTTGGCATGTGTTCCCCGGTTTGTCTCTCCCAATCGGATGATTGAATCGAGACTGTCTCGGGTTCTGAGCTTCTTGACGTACAGGCTCTTTTCCCTTTTCCTTCTGTGGGATCTTCTCCGTAGCCACCGCAGGTGTTGGGGGAATTGCTGAAATCCCCAGTTCTGCCAGCGTCTTGGAAGGTGGGGTTTTGGTACCCAACTGCTCGGTAGCATCTGGATACTTGAAGTGATACTCGTTCCCGCTTCGGGTTGCAAAAGCTTCTTGCTCGTCCTCAGAAAGTGGGAAGGTTGGAATTTTGTCATCATCCACCCCCGGTATAGCAGAAGCACCGTAACACGATTTGCCCTTCCTCTTCGACTTCTTCTTGTTCTTTGTGGAAGAGGTCCCGGCCCACTGTTCATCTGCGATCAAGTCCGGATGAACCCACAAGATCTCGCCATTTGGGGCTGTGTGTGGCACAAGCCCTTTCTGGCGCTGCTGGTGTGGATCATCGTTCACTGTCTTCACTGCCGCTTTGATCACCGACTCGTGTTGGAACCAACTCGAGGGAACAGATCCAAAGCTAATGGATACGGTGTTTGCGCCCACCTTTTTCTCTTTGGGCTGCTTCATAGTAATAACCCCAACATCGATTAGGGCCTGAATCTTATCTTTGAGGGCGTAGCATACCTTGGTAGGATGGTGCACCGCTCGGTGGAATGCGCAATATTTCGGATCATTGACCCTCTTGGCATCTTCTTGATCCTGAATCGGCGGCAACTTGATCTTGTTGTTCTCGACCAAGTACTTGAAGATACCGGGGATTTCATCCTCCTTGAACGAGTAGACCTTTGGGAACCTCGGCTCCCCAACCTTTTGCTTCTGGGGCTGCTGTTGCCACCTGGGTTGTTGAGGCGCCCTCTGCTGCTGCTGTTGCGGTTGCTGGGGCTGTTGAGGCTGTTGCGGCTGTGCTTGCACCTCAAAGACCTGATTTGCGACCACCGCATTTGCATGCGCCTTCCCTTTACCCTTGGGGGTAAAATTTGGTTGTGGGGCATTGTTGGGAACTTGCCCTCTCTCCGCTTTCTTCCTCTTGAGGAATCGTTCGGCTCGCTCTCCACGCATCTTCAAATCCTTCCAGGTTTTAAATGGCGCCATTCCCATGGCTTCAAGGATGTCGAGCGTCAAATTGTTGTGGCAAGTCTCAAGGATGAAATCCTCGCTGACCGGATCCCTGCAATTCATAGCTTTGTTCCGGAACCTCTTCACGAAGTTTTCAACCGTCTCGCCGTTCTTTTGCTTTTCATCGAACAGCGTACCGATTGAAACCTCGGTGTCATCATCAAAGAAATTGGTTAAAAACATGTCCTCAATGTCATCCCAGCCATTGATGCTTCCAGGCTTGAGACGGCGATACCAATCGAAGGCAGCTCCGCGAAGAGTGCCGACGAATGACCGCACCATGAGGGGCTCATTTCCGGAAATGATTCCTAAATGAGACTTGAAGTAGATTAAATGCTGGGTAGGGGAACCCTTCCCATCAAACGGCGTAAAGTTAATCAGATTAAACTTTGCCGGATATGGGATCGATTCCCACTCCCTTGGATAGGGGCAGGGTATACCAGACCTTTTTACCTCTTGAGCACTCATCAATGCGTTGATTTTGCTCTCCAGGTCCTTCATCTTCCTGTCCTCACTTGTCTCGGTCTTCGAGTGGCTTCGAGGTGAGGTGACATGGTCCTCTTTTGCATTATCTTCTGCGGGACCACCCCCAGTGTTGGTATTGACGGGAGGAATGTTGACATTATCCGCTTCCCGCTCATGCTCCTCTGGATTGCGTTGATTCGGTTCTCCTTGGTGAACCGTCATTGCCGCGATCTGTTGGTCGTGCATCTCCCTCATCCGCTGCATGGCCATCTCCATTTCAAATTTGAAGCTCTCCTTCTGCTTGGCCAGGGCTTCTTCAAGTATCTTCGACACTTGTTCGGCGCTGATCATGAGCGATTCATAAGGTTGGCCCGCACTTGAAGTTGTGTCGTCGGATGCGACGGCGGAGCAGGTATCAGAATCAGCATCTGATTCTTCTTCTTCTAGGGAAAGTCCCTTATGTACTCTTGGGTAATTCTTTCGTTTGATGGTTCCCGACCGTAACCATGTCATGCATCGGGAAGCCTCGGCAAGCTGATCCAAGTTGAGACGTGGCGTTGATCCCCCTCTGCCGGTCATGTTGACTGATACTTTCGAGTATTCATCCTCTCGGCGGAGCGATTTCTTCTTGTGGAAATGCTTCGGCTTGAAGAGTCTCTCGAACACCGAGATTCTTGTTGGGGTCGGAGCGCAGCAACACTCGGACAGCACTGCCTTGATAATGTTGGCACACGGGCAGTGGGACTCCATATCCTGCATGTATCTCTTTCGAGATTTTTCTACACCCCCGGCCCTGTAGTACAGCTCATCAGCTTGATGGCTGGAGCAACCTACAGAGTGTTGGTAGGTGTCCCTCAGTATAACACGCTCATCCTCAGACGAGTGTGTTTCCCTTTGGGAATGCAAAACATGGTTAGATTTTTCAAGAGTGGCCCGTTCAATTTTACGCTTTTGGGAGCGTAGAAATCGAACGGGCTCTTTTAGTTCGACTCGCAACTCAGTGCGGTCGGTGATATGGGCTTTCCCTTTTTCATCTTTCTTGAGGGGATTGATTCGACCCCCGGTCTGGTTTTTAACTTGGGGACCTTTCAATGGTCCCAGTCGTTCTTTGACGGGTATTCTTCCTCGGTTCTCCGGTAAGGGACCGAGGCGACTCGTCAAAGGAACCTGGGATCTTGAATGATCCCCTTTTTTACCTGGCCCTGTTGCGGGTGCCGGTACAGGAGGAGTATGCTCTGATTTGGTTGAACTCTGGGCGATAATCTTGCCTTTCTTTGCTGGAAATGTTGGTGTCGATTTAGGAACCCACACCAGTTTGCTTGTAGACGGTGTTTTGACCACCGTTTCTCGCTGCATCTCCTCTGCCTTCTTTAGGAGGAGCCGGGCATGTGCAAGTAGAGCGCGGCGCTTCTTGATTCGCTCCTCGAGCGTGGAGCGGTTCCTTTTGACTCGGATCCACTCGTTTGCTCCTGGTTTGGAGGGGAGGTTGATTGCTTGCCGTTGCTCTTGTCGCTGCCTCGACTTCAGATCCTCTGCATAGCGCACTCCATCTTTCGACTCCTTAGCCCTGGCGAGCTGTTGAGCGAGGCGTTGGCGGCGTCTTTGGATCGCCCTTTTTGATGGAGTTGGAGCAGCATCACCCATTGCCTTTGGTGCTGTTGGATCTACGTTCTTGACCACACTGATCGACGCAAGGCCGTTGTGTGGTACAAGTGTAGCAACAGCGACGGTGGGGTCTTGAATTGAAGAGTTGGAGATCCCGCAAGCCCTTTTTGGAGATGAGTTCTTCCTACGCCGTTGCGGAGAGGCGGATCTGGAGGAGGAGGAGGAGAGGTACTCTTCGAACTTCTTCTGATCGAACTCGTATTCGATCTCTTCATTCACCCGGATCTTGAAGGCCGGTTGCGTCACTCCGATCTCGGCAGCGTGATCGGTAGCTCCCACTGTGGTCGCCAGCTTGTTTCCGGTAAAAGTTGCTGTTTTCATTACTTTGATATCTGTTACAACTTCGAGCGTTACAACAATATAAAATGAAAACAAAGGGGTACAACTTAAACGAAAATAAACACGAGAGCCCGGTTTGGTACGGTCTCGCTTGCGTGGGTTGTTGGCCTGTGACGGGGATGTTGATATCCGTGGACCGCCGACTCTTCAAGATCTGTTCCGGTAAAATCCGGCAGAGTTTCGTCTATCCGCGTGGGATTCAGAAACAGAACTTCGTCGATCCGCGTGAGATCTCAGAAGTGTAAAGCTTATGTCTCGGTTAAACGAGGCACTAGCTCTTCTTAGTGGTCACCGCTAATGGGCAACACTAAGGATGAGAGAGGTGAATGAAGGGGGACTGGTGCAGAATCTCACTCCTCGATCCGGCAGGGCTTCGCTGCTCTTCTCAGAAATTTTAGATCTCGAGGTTAAACCCAAGACCAGAAATTCCTCTCCAAAAATCCCAGCCAAGAGAATGGAGGCCTAGAGGGCCTATTTATAGGAAACAAGGAGGGGGGGGGGGCTGAAATGGCTAAGGACACCCCATGGGGTGTCTCAAGAAATCCGAGACACCCCTTGGGTGTCTCGGAATTTCCGAGACACCCTTGGGGTGTCTTGGTTTTTCCGAGACACCTTTGCGGTGTCTCGGATTTTTTTTAGACACCCCCGGGGTGTTTCATGTCATCCGAGACGCTACCGGGTATTCCGCCGTTGTCCCGCCGTTGACTTTTCGTCCGAGCTCGGATTTGAGTGATTTCGGATGCGTTGGAATCGTGACGGCGAGCTCTATAGGCCCCGATGGTTGGATTATTCGTGGGGTGATCGGGGCATGGCGGGCGTTGGCCCAATTGCGGTGGTCGCGGGTTTTTTAGTCAATCTGTATCCCCGTGGTTCTGACATTCTGTCGGTCCACGTAGTCCGTCGGTTTGCTTCAGTCGCTCATCGACGTCATTTGAACTCTTGTGAACCGGATAGTGACGTTCATCGTCGCTCGTTAACACCGAGCTGTGAGTGGGGACCTATCGGCAATTTTTGATGCCTACACTCCTCTCTTTCATATGATTGATGTCTTCACATCTTACAATGCATTATTAGGACGTCCTTGGTTGCATGAATATGACATGATATCCTCCTCCTTGCATCAATGCTTCAAGTATAAAACACCTAAGGGAGAAATTAGAAGAGTATTTGCAGATACACAATCTTTTACAACTGCAAAAGCCTTCTATGCTGATGCAAAAGTTTACTTCGAAGGCGTTATTGCCAAGGAGATCAAAGGAATACATTTTAGAGCTAATAGAGTTAACCCTAAAGAAGAAATTGCTCATGATGAAGTAAATCCAAAGAAAGTTACATATCGCTACATACCTCGAGAACAAAGGAAATATGGAGACCCTGTCTTTCAAATACTTGAGTATGAAGTCTTGAATTCTAACCAAGATAAAGATCTTAGTGGTCAAAAGAAAAAATCTATGGTCTTTGTACCAGCCTCTTCTATAAATTATATAAAGATTCAATATCTTGTCTTCCTATTTTTTATGGTCAGAAAGCCCTTAATATGATGAAAAAATGGTTTATGATATAAAGTTAATTTCTGATTTTATTAATAGAGAAGGTTCTCTTGCACCTATTGACAAAATGCTCGGTCCAAAACAAAGAGATGCTCTTTACCATGGCAAAAAACTATCATCTATGAAGAAAGGTTTAGGATATGAAATCTGCATGACATCATCTCAAGAACTTATAGACTTGCAGCCAACCTCATCCCAATTGGAAGAAGGAGAACAAGCTACAACATATGAATTAGAAAAAATTAATCTTGGCACCAGTCATGACCCTTGTCCCATATTTATCAGTGCCCATATGTGCAAGGAGGAAAATGATGAATACAAACACTTCTTATCCAAGAACAAGGATGTCTTTGCTTGGAGTTACATGGAGATGCTTGGGCATATCTGAATGTAGTGGTACATCCTAAAAATGTATGGACAAAGAAGAGTAAAATAAAGTGTGTTGAGAGGAAATTGTCACAAAAAATAAAACGAAAGGAGAAGGAGATAAGGAGGAAACAAATAAAAGGAAAGAAGAGCAAAGAGGAAAATAAAAAAAATATAAAGAAAAGAAATCAAGAAAAGAAATAAAAAATAAAGTCAAGAAAAGAGAAATCAAGAGAGAAATCAAATATAGAAAGAGTGAGAAAAATAAGTAGATAAATGAGGGATCTAGAATTAAATGTACTAGTTAATTTTATTTAGAATTCATTAACTATTCTAATCATATTTTACTTTAGATTAACTAAGCATAGATTATCAAATAAATAAAAGAAAGCATAATCTATCAAATTATTATCTAAGTAAAATTTTTATTCATTAAAATAATAAACAACAAGATATTAATTCTAGAATTCATAAGCATAACATGCTAAACCACTCAAGATAATCATAGATTATCAAATTCTTCTTCTACTAATTAGTTCTCTAGTTAATTATCCTAACATGCATTTTAAACATAAAGAGAGCAATTCATAAATCATAAAGGAAATTAAACTATTTTTCATATAATTCTAAAACTTCTACAAGAATTAGTTACTCATTTTAAAATATAAAAATAAAGAAATAGAAGCTATACTGGAAAGCAAAAAAGAACAAGAATTAGATCTAAACAACAAGTAAAAAATAAAAACTAGCTATTAAGAAAGAGAGATGAGCATAAAAGTAAATCTAAAATAAGAATTAAAAGAAAAAATAGACTAACTACATGGCAAGAAAAGAAATTTTATAAAGCATAAAAATAAATTTAAATTAAAAAGGGCATGAAAGTAAATCTATTCTACAAGAATGAAAGAAATCTAATCTACCAATATAAATATAAAAATAAGAAAATAAAATCCTTAAAATAAAATTCTAAAATAAAAAAAATAAAAACTTACTGATAGAGATTAAGTAAAATCTAAGTTGCAAGCGCACAACTATCAAATTATAGTATAGAAAAATGTCGATCCCACGAGAAAGGTGTTATAGAAAATAATCAAAATTATTTTTTAAGTTGTGTATGTGACAACTAGGACTGATAGAAGTAGTTATGGAGAGATAAAGAGAGTGGTTATGACTATATGCAAATAAAAATAAAATTAGGTTAAGAGGGAAGAAAGAAAGATGAAGAAAATAAAAAAATAAATAAAGAGAAATCAAGAGTAAAAAGGAAAATCAAGAAAGTAAAAGATGAATGGTTCAATTAGAGATATGAAGAATCTAGAATTGAATCAACTAGCTAATTTTACTTATAAATTATGAACTATTCTCTTTTTTATCATATTTTATTAGATTAATTAAGCATAGACTATCAAATCACTTAACAAAAAAATAACCTATTATATTATCATCTAAGTAAAATTAATATTCATGAAAAGAACAATAACTAGATAGTAATTCTATAATTCATAAGTATAACCTATCAAAGCACTCAAGATAAACATAGATTATCAAAATTTTCTTCTACCAATTAATTCTCTATTTGATTATCCTAAACATGATCATTTTAAGCACAATAGAATAATTTAAAAATTATAAAAGAAATCAAACTAGTTTCATATAATTTTAGAATTCCTACAAGAATTAGTTGTTAGACCATAAGGGGGGGTGATCAGGGTCTTATGCTAATCTAATCCGATTATATGCTAATTAAAATTAATTAACAAGTTATCCTAGCAAGTATGAAATACAACAAGATATATGATCTAGGATAAGCAAAATGAACAATAAGATATATCCTATATGATAAAAATATAGTAAGGATATATAAACTAACATAATGGTGAAATAAACATAAACAAGATAGTGGATGAAATAAAATGAGCAATGCACAATTGGTGATATAAGATAAATGCAAAAGCAAATGCGCCAATAACAAACTCAAACACACTCAAATGATTACGGAGTTCGGACCTTCCGTCCTACGTCTCCGCTCCCCACTCCTGGGGAGAAATCCACTATCACAATCGGGTTTTCTACGCTCATCCAAATAACGTTTATACCTCACAATATCGGTTTTCAACGTTCACCGATCAACGTTCACAATCACTCATAGTGGCGGTTTTCAATGCTCACCGATCAACGTTCACTTCTCACACTAAAGCATAATTACAAAAATTGTTTGTTCTCTTCTCTAATATGGATGAGAACATAATGAAAGCTCACACTCAATTATTACAACTCTTACCAATCCAAATATACTATGTATGAAAATACAATAAGCTCATGTGGGTGTGTGTAAGAAATGAGGTAAATCAAATCTAAACTCAATAAAAAACTAGCTTTAATAAAATGATAAATAAGCAAATAGATATAAAGCTAGAAAATAGAGTTTAGAAAACTTCTCAATAGATCAAGAGATTGAAGGAGGATGGTTGGATGCTCAAGCACCAATAAGATCTCCTCAAGCTCTTGTGAAATTAATTTCACAAACCCAAAACACTCAAATGCTTAAAAGCTTCTTAAACAAACTTAAACAATACTTAAACCCTTGTTAAAACTTTGTTTAAAATATTTCTTGGATTGTTGTAAGTGTTGAGGGATGATGGGTATTTATAAGTACTCAAGACAACAACCCAAAGCCAAAGAAAAGCCCAAAAAATGAGGTAAATCCCCAAAAAATCGGAACCAGGAAAAATAAAGCCATTTTGCTATAGTAACTCTCGCGGTCGACCGCTATACTGTAGTAGTCTGGCAGATCTAATTTTTCTGAGTCTCTGGCTTTGTAAAATCAATTAAAAATAGTAAATCAATTCCAAAAATTATGAAACTTTGAGAGAATATTTTAGACATGTAAACATGTTAGAGAAAGAATTTCTAAAATATCACTTCCCAGTTTAGAGAAATAAATGTTTGAACATAGATATACAGTTTCTGAAAAAAAACTGCAAAAAATACGGTTTTGTAAATTCAATTGAAAATAACGAAACAACTCCAAAAATAGTAAAACTTGGGGAAAATGTTTGTATATATGATGATAAATATGTAAACGAAGAAATTTTTTAAATCACATTTCTCAATTTTGAAAACGCATCTGTTTTGTAAAAACATGCATGAACATGTGTACGAACATGAGCTTATTAAAAACTTAATTTTGTAAATTCAAATAAACATAACAAATTAATTCCAAAATTAATAAAACTTTGGGAAACATTTATAAACATGAAATTGAATATGTTAGAAAAAGAATTTCTCAAATTGAATTTTCCATTTGTGAAAACTCATGTATTTTGTAAAACTTATAAATACATGTGTACATAAACAACTTTACCATATGAAACCAAACATGTATATATATATATATATATATATATATATATATATATATATATATATATATATGAATATGTATGAATATGTATTTGTTTCATATTTAAACTTGAAAGCCAAGAACCAAAACTTGTGTATATATATATAACTATATATATAAAAATAAAATATGTGTGTGTATATATGATTGAGCTTAAAGTACTAACACACATAATATAAAACCTAAACTAAATATACCCAAGTTTGATTGATCTTCGATGTAGCTCAACTTGGTACACTTGCGGATGAAGCTTGAACTTAGATCTTCAATTTGAATTGCATAGGCTGTTAGACCCTAGAGGGGGGTGATTAGGATCTTATGCTAATCTAATCCGATTTAAATGCTAATTAAAAATAATTAACAAGTTATCCTAGCAAGTATGAAATACAACAAGATATGTAAGCTAGGATAAGCAATATGAACAACAAGATATATCCTAAAAAGGAGATATAGGTAATGTATGTGCAAGGATATATAAACTCAAGGGTAAACAATCTAAACTAGATAGTGGGCAATATAATCAACAAGCAATATACAAAGGCGATATAAGATATGAACATAAAATTAAGTGCGCCAATACAATCACAAACAAAGGATATGTTTACGAGGTTCGGTCTCCACGACCTACGTCCCCGCTCCTCACCTCGAGGAGATCTCCACTATCACAACCGGGTTTTCTACGTTCACCCGAACAACGTTTACACCTCACACTTGGTTTTCTAGTTCACCGAAAACTTTACAATCTACACTCTTGTAATCACACTCTACACCCTCACAAGTGTTGGACCTAGCCGTATCTCCCTCAAGTACTCGGTTACAACCTTTCCCTAGGCTCGTCAACCGACGCCACTCCTCTTGGAACGATCCCCGACTCTCACCATACACTCCTCACTCGGTGTACAAGTGTATTACAAAGTGATCTCTCAAATAGGCACAATATAACAAATGATTGTTCTCTCTAACAAGGTGAGAACTCAATTAAGCACAACTCTAAGTCACAAACCCCACAACCCAAAATATACTATGTATGCAAATACAATAAGCTTAATAGGTTGTGTGTGAACAAAGAGATAAAATAATATAAACTCAATATGAAATCTAGCTTATGAAATTAAGAACAAACTTATAAAATGCTAGAATTGAGTTTAAGGAAACTTCTCTATAGATGATAAGAGAGAGGGAGAAGAATGAATGCTCAAACACCAAGGATGATCTCCACTTGCTCTTGTGAAATTTGCTCCACAAACCAACCTCTTGTAAATGCTTAAAAGCTTTTTAAACAAACACTAAACCCTTAAACAAAAACTTGTAAACCTCCTAAAAACTTTTCTCTTGTTTTTAAAACACTTCTTGATTAACCTCAAAAGAGATCAGCAATGGGGTATATATACCCACTAGAAATCTCAGCCAAAAACCCCTAACAAAAGACAAAAACAGCCCCAGCAAAGAGCTCAGGAAATAGCCGTTGGAAAAGCAACGGTCATATTGGCGGTCGACCGGCGAAAATATCGGTCGACCGACGGAGCAAAAAAACACGAAGAAACAGTTCTGGACCATCGTCGGGGGACCGGGGCGGTCGACCGATGGAGCGCTCGGGCGACCGCATCGGTCGACCGACCAACTCTCTGGACCATGCTGACGAAAGAACAATATGAGCGGTCGACCGGATCGGTCGACCGATAACTGATACTTGAAAATAAATTCTGAAAACTGTTTTGCTGATTTTAAAACACTGTTTAAAAATATCAAACAAATTCCAAAAAATGTAAAACTTTGGAGAATGATTGTAGACATGATAATAAACATGCTACAGTGACTGGTTATCAGAAAGGACCTCCCAAATGAAAAATATCATCATTTTACAAAATAGTCCAAAACATGAAAATATAAGATACTTGAATTTTGATGTTTTGACATAAACCAACTTTTGAAACTTTGTGAAATGTTATTATAGACATAGTAAAACATGTATAAACGATATTGAAGTCTATAAACTAATAAGACAGTATTTTCAAAAAATTGCATATTCTATGCAATGTTTTCAAAAACATAATAGAGTATGAAACATATGATTATATATATGAATGTAAATTTCTTTCATATCTATATAGCTAAACCAAAACACAATAATAAATATGAAATGTGTAATCTCATATTTATGAACATGAAAACTCAAAACTATGTATGTATATATATACCTATATATATACATGGAAACCAAACATATATGTATATATATGAAACTATATATATACATGAAAACCAATATAATGTGTGTGTATAATATTGAGCTTAAAGTACTAACACACATAATATAAATCCTAAACTAAATTACCCAAGCTTGATCTTGATCTTCATTGAGCTCAACTTGGTACACGTTGCGGATGAAGCTAAACTTGGATCTTGAACTTGAATTGTACGATGCTTCCCTCCACAATTCCGCCAACCTCCTTATTGATGTGATCGTTGAAGCGCAATTCATCCAACCTCCAACAACGATGTTTGTCTACAATAAATACAAAAACACAAATACTAGACAAACAACATTAGTGATAAATTGTTTGTTAAATATCATCAAAACAAGAAGGCCAACATAGGCTTCACTCCACAGTTCCGCCAACATCCATTTGATATGATCGTGAATGCTCGATTCCATCCATCCTCTAACTCATTGTTTGCCTAGAATAAATACGAAAACACAAACACTAGACAAACAACATTAGATGTAAATTGTTTGTTAAATCATCATCAAAACAAGAAGGCCAACATTAGTTTCACATCTTAAAAAATAAAAATAAAAAAAATAAAATCTAGACTAGAGGGAGTAAAAGAAATAAAAATTAGCTATAAAGAGGAAAATAAGAACTAAGAGTAAAGATCTAAACAATGGATAAAAAAAGAATGTAAAAGAAAATCTAAAATATGCAAGAATATAAATCTATACTACAAATTAAATGCAAGAAAATAATGTAAAAATAAAGAAATGAACATAAATCTATTATACAATGCATCAAAATAAATCTAAAATAAGAGGATTCTAGCCCTTTGAATATCTAAAACAAGAAAAGATAATATTATAAACAATGAAAAATAAAAGGAAAAATTTACACTACAAAAGGGTTCTAGCCACTTGAAAGCAAACATTCATCTTCATCTTCATCATCAAATAAAGAGAAGAAAAGAAAATTACGAAGAGTTGAAAAAAATTATTAATTGCAATAAAGTTATAATTTTTGAAAGATTTTCTCAATTAAGAGTAACCCTCCTCTCCAAATGGAGTTTTAATAAAAAATTTCACACTCAAACCCTTTACCCATTATCCCTATTTATAGTCTACAATAATGAATGGGAACCCTTGGATATTGCTTGGAAATCAAGGGTTAAATCTCAGCCAGAAATTTGTTTATGTTGCGAACTAATCGGTTGACCAATCGGTTAGTTTGTAACAGATTTTGATTCTTGTTGATTTCTTAACCCAATTTATTTATGGATCCTTGAGCTTTCTTGGGTCTTTTTTGTCTTTATATTTGGGCTTTAATAAATGGCAGAAAATCAGGGAGTTTGATTCTTTTAGACTTTTATTCATTAATTCTTTATTAACCTACAAATTAAGATAAAACATATTATTGTAGGCATCGAAAATTGCCAATGGGTCCCCGCACATAGCTCGGTGTCAACGAGCGACGATCGAACGTCACTACCCGGTTCACAAGAGCTCAAATGACG